>CM060948.1:213597358-213805555 GCA_030765055.1 Mantis religiosa
ACTTCACTGCCTCAATCATGCCTAAAGTCAACTCCTATCCCAGTGAACCTTAGTTTATATTTAGTTAATATGTGATCGTTCATGTCAAGGTACTTGTCTTAATTCTGTTGGACATGGGAGGGAAAACAACCATTTGAAATTTGTGTGGTAAAGAGAGATGAGTCATTTGGTCAAACTATACATCTATCTGTCAGGTAACAGCAGATTCAAAGGCAAATAGTAGAAGATATTAGGGTGAGAGAAAGAAAAGCGTCCCATACAATATCCATGTGCATTTGGGATAGGTGTACTTAGGAACTGAATAATTTCCACATAAAATGATTGTAAAAATAATAAAATGTTAGATTAAATAAAAAGGTGGTCTTTGAAATGAAGCAAAATAGCTTGCCAAAGGCTGGTTGATGATCGGAGAGAGTTGGTCTTTAAATAGAGGCAAAAATATTTTGCTTGTATGGATTTTTGTATTAGTTCCTGCAAAAGTGGGCCTTTAAGAGTGATAAATAAAATGTTTTGTTTGTTAACAATACTGTCAGTTACCAAGATCATATCAGCATTGTTGGTGTGCTAGAATTTTATCCCACAGTTCTTTTTTCAAGCAGTAAATCTACTGGTGTTAGACTGTCACTTTTAAGCACACTTAAAATCCATTGGTCTGGAATAAGAGGGATGGTGTTTTAATATAGGTTGCATTAAGAGAGTTTTTACTGCATTTTCTTTGGAAACCTGTAATTAAAATAAATTCATGTTGTTATTAATGTTGCATTTAGGCTTGTTTTGATTTCAGAACATTATTTGTTGATGTTTTCAAACCAATACCTAATCTGTTTAGATCTAATTATAAGACAGTTCAGCTGCATTAAGGAATGCGTAACCCAGTTATATACTTTCTTCAAGGGACTGTAAATGGGATATCATATACAAGTAAATTATATGTGAGATAGAAAAAGTTCCCTACTTTAACAGTTATACTACATGCCAAATACAAGGCTCACTTTGAAGGTTTCACAACAGTAAATATAACAGTGTTTTAAAAAATGAGTTCTGATGATTTACTCTTTCTAAAACATTCTTCATTAAATTCTATGCATTAGAATAGAATAGAATAGAATAGAATAATTTATTCGTCATAAACATTTACACTGGTTGGGCAAGAGCCCAGTAAACAGATGACTCGTCAAGATTAACATTAGAAATACAAGAGAATATATCAAAAACAATTTAAGATAATATGTACAGTGATGCTTAAACAATTATGTGCAAAATGCAATCTTGTAGTTGCTACATTGGTCCTAGAGACTGTCTGCCATATATTCTCTTACTGAATAATATGCTTTTTCAGCAAGAGTCTTTTTTAATGTGTTTAGAAACTGGGTTTTATTTTTAATTTCTCTAAATTTTGGCGGTAATTTATTATATATTTTTATGCCTGCATAGAAAGGACTTTTTTCAAATAATGTAAGTCTATGGGCCGGCACTTTCAGATATTTTTGTGTTCTGGTCCCATGAGTGTGTTCATTCTGTTTTATATAATAATTATCAAAATTTTCATACATGTATTTGGTTAATTCATAAATATACTGAGAAGGCAGAGTAAGTATATTTAATTTACGAAATAAGTTTCTACAGGAACTTCTGGAGCTAACCTGCATCATAATACGGATAATCTTTTTTTGTAATTTAAATATTTTATCAAAACCCGTGGCTGCTCCCCAGAGTATGATACCATATGCCATTATGGAGTGGAAATAGCTACAGTAAACAGCTTTTCTTGTTTGTATGTTAGTAATTTTTGTTATGCAATGCATGTTGAAGCAAGCACTATTTAATCTTTTACTAAGATATTGAAAATGTTCTTCCCATCTTAGTTGTTCATTTATGTGTACACCTAAGATTTTGCATGTAGATGCAGAACTTACTGGGATGTTACTTGTATAATTTGTAGTATTTGTTTTTCTTGAATGTGTTTTAAATTGTATAAGTGCAGTTTTCTTCATATTCAGTTTTAAACCATTTTTATCGAACCAATTTTTTAGTGTACTTAGTGTTTCTTTTGTATTCTGAATTAAATCAAATTGATTACCACCATGTAGAAGGATGGAAGTGTCATCCGCATACATTATTGCTTTAGCTTTAATATTGTTTGGGAGATCATTTGTATATATTATGTATAAAAGGAGTCCTAAGACGCTTCCTTGTGGAACACCAGATTTTAGTTGTTTCCAATTAGTTATAACAGTTTTTTCTCCATCGTCTAAGATTATTCGTTGCTTACGATTTTCCAAATAAGATTTGAACCAATTTAGCGAATTATTTTTTATGCCATAGTGTTCCAGTTTTTTTAACAAAATTTCATGGATTACACAGTCGAAAGCCTTTGAGTTATCACAGATTAACACTGATGTTTGTTGCTTTTCTTCTAATTTTTGGGAGATTTCATTTACAAGATTTATTAGAGCAGATATGGTGGAATGGTTTCTCCTAAAACCGTGTTGTGAGTCAGTCAGTTTGTTGAAGTGTTCTAGATAGAAAATTAATTGGGATTTTACTATTTTTTCAAATATTGTTGAGAACGTTGGAAGAATCGAGATGGGTCGAAAATTTTTATATTCACAGATTCCACCTTTGTGAATGGGCGTCACATTGGCATATTTCATTCTATCCGGAAAAATGCCCATAGCTAGTGACTGATTTATTATATCTGTTAATGGTTCACATATTTGGTATTTAATTTCTTTTATAAGAAAGGGTGGAAGTTCATCCCAACCCATAGATGATTTAGATTTTAAGTTACTAATTTCTTTTACTATTTTATCTGGGGTTATGCTGGAAAATAAAAAAGGAGGTGTTAACCTCATATACTCAGTAGACAGTTTGTCTTCAGCCTCGCTTATTGAGGGAGGAACATCTCTAATTTGTTCACTAACATCTACAAAGAATTTATTTAATGATTCTGCATACAAGTTGGTGTTTATATTCTTCGGCATAGACGTGGGAAGATTTGATTTTACTATTTTGTTTAAACCTAATTCTCCTTTTACAATTTTCCATGTGGCTTTGCTTTTGTTGTTTGAATTTATTATGTAGTTGTCTATGGCCATTTGTTTAGCTTTTCTTATTACTTTTTTATAAATTTTATTGTATTTCTTATAGTAACTTATGATGAGTGGGTTGTCTGTTTTTTTATATTGTGTATATAATAATCTTTTGTTCACACTTGATGCCCTTATTCCCGTTGTACACCAATTTAGTGAGTATTTTTTAATAATTTGTGTACAAGTAATTTTTGGAAAGCACTCATTTCGGTGATTTAGGAGTTCACGGAGAAAGTTATTATAATTTATATCTACTGAATTTAGGGGACTTAAGGGCCAATATATATTTTTTAGTTTTTCTTTAAATGCATCTATATTTTCCCTACTATACACACGCTTGGTTATACATTTCCTTGGTTTATTGAGATTTTTCGTATCCGGTAGATTAATAATAACAATTTTATGGTCAGAGATCCCAGTTTCTAAGGTCTGACAGTCCCCAGGGCCATATGTTTTATTAGTAATTATATGGTCTATGCTAGTAGATGAGAACATTGTGACCCTAGTTGGATATCTGTGTTTGTGATTAAAACCATATCTCTGTACAATTTGTTCATAATTTCTAGCAACACTTGAGCTCCCCTTAATTGTTTCATTTATCTTGAGTACGTCAATATTACAGTCTGTGGCTAGTATTATTCTTTTTTTTTCATTCTGTAGTTTACTTAACAGGGTTTCAAGTTTGCTTAGAAATAGTTTGAGTGTAGAGTAGTAGGGGACTCTATATATTGATATTACTATTAAATTTAAGCTAGCAATTTCAATTATAGATAGCTCAAAGATGTTCTCTTCATTTAAGAATTTTAGGTCATCTCGTATTTTTGTTTGTTCAATAAGTTCATTTGATACAAGTATACCGGATCCTCCTCTTTTTGCATTTTCTCTGCTATAATAGTCTGCTAGACTGAAACCCTGCAAAGTATTTAATAGTTGCAGTTCACCTTTATTTAACCAGTGCTCATTTAAACATATTACTAATGGTTTTTTGTCCACTATGGTTTCTAAAAAAATATTGAACTGCTCTACTTTACCCACCATACCTCGAATGTTTAAGTGTAACAAGGCATTAATTTTATGCTTTTGATTACTTTCCACATTTTTATCGATTTGGTTATTGTGTGCTTCTATAGTGTCACCCACTGTCTCCAACATTAGTTTTCCTGCCTAGTTTTACTTATATTTATCACATTCTCTAGTACCTTACTTACAATGTATGTACCCTTTCGGTTTAAATGCAAACCATCCTTACCTAGGCAATGGTTGTCCAGGTATTTGTCAATGTCCACATACAAAGCACCTAACCTATTACATGCCCATCTTACATTTTCATTGATTAACAAGTTGTAACTTGGGTTTATGTCACGCCTTTTGATTATACTATTCACAGCTACTATTGCTTTGGGGAATTTTTCTTTAGTGGTCTTTACAAGATTGTACATATCTCCTAGAATCATATCAGGGTTATTTAATTTTTTCAGGTCGTTAGTACCTACGTGGAGAAATATTACCTCTGGTTTTTTTGGGAGGTTTTCACAGTTACACCAGTTTTGACTCTTTTTTTCTAGTTGCTCAATTTTGATGCCACTATATGGTTTAATGTTTGCAGACTCCAAGTTTACACGGCTTAACATTGAATCACTTATCACTAGCACTTTTTCTTTCACTGTTGTTTCACTAGATAACTCGAGGTTCGTGATCCCTTGGCAGCTGAATTGTTTCCCTTTGTTTTGTAGTATTACTCCTTCCCGTATATCTTCTGTATGTTCGTTGAGGTTAGTTTTGTTGGGCAGCTTTTCTACTTCTCGTACTTCTTGCAATATAGCGAATTGATTCGCTGTTTGGATGTTTATTGAGTCTCGTAGCACTTCTTTTTCCTTCGTTGTATGTTTTTTGTTTACAATTTTATTCCAAATGTTCGTCCGAGTTTCCCACGTGGTCGACCGCTCTGTAGGTTTGTGGTTTTTTAATTGAGTCATTTTCTGGAATTCAATACTTAATTTTTTTGTTTGTTCTTCTAACATCTGCTTCTTCTCTTCCAATTTTGTGTTTGTTTTCTGAAGTTCTTCCGTTTTTCTCTTTAGGTTGTTTATTTGCTGATTCCTTTCGTATTCCAGTCTATTTGCTGTTACACTTGCGTATGTCCTTTCTTCCGTCATATGTAGCAGTTTTTGTTGTAATTCTCCTTTTTCTACTTTTAAACATTTAATCTCTTCATGTGCCCGTACAAGGTCTTTATTTAGTATGTCGATAACTTTGTGTAGTGATGCTACCGCTTCCAGTTTCTCACCCGAATCACCATCTACAGCTTCTGCCATTTCTCCTTGAGTTACCCTTTGAAAATCATTTGTACTAGAAGAAATTTGATTCTTGATTCTCTTTTCTGTATCGTTACAATGCAACGTTTGCACTAAATCACTATTTGATCGATATATTTTATGCATCATACTACGCGTGACCATGTTACTCGACGCCATATTGAAGAGAAGCTCATCTAACTGAATAGGTTTTAAATGTTGAACGCCAAGCTTCTTTAGAGTAAACTAATGCATTCTTCAGGTACAGCCGCTGCAGCTTTGATTCGTTTCTTTGACCAAAATTTTTGTTTATTTTTTTATTTTTTATTTTGCATAGTAGAAAAGGGTAATGTGGGTGAGATCCAGGCACTAGGAAAATGATTTTATTCAGAGTTCCTGTTATGAAGTTTTTGAATCATCAATGCTGCTGATAAATATTCAGGACTTTTTGAACCTATATCTACAGTGATAATCTTGCCACAACACAGGCCCTGCTTTCATCAAATTTTTGTCACTGCTGAGGTTCATCTTCAAGAGAATTCCTCCCTCTTTGAAAATCTTCAAACCACTGGTAATCAGTAGATTGCAAATGGCATAGATCCCCAAGTGGTTGATAAAATCTTTCAAGACATTCTTTACCTCATAAACTGGCTGAAATTTGTTTGCCCCTTGAGATCTACTTTAGCATGTATATGCAGACACAGAAATGCCGAAACTAAACACCATTGGCGTGTGCTCATATTTGCACATGTTCCTATCTGAACTTAATTTAAAGCTAGAGAAACTCTCCGGGTGACTCTGCTCAGACTTGCAGAAAATTTACTCTTTACAAAGTGGAAATATGTTTCTTCTCTGTCTCAATTTATAATATACAACCAGAATTTAAACAAAGTTTATGAGAATATCAGAAAATTGGCATGGAAACTTTAGAATGTTATAACAGGAAGCCTATTTTTAAGTAACAAGTCGGTAATTCAAATACAAACATCATTCAGCATACTTTAAATTTCGAATTGCCGCCTGAAAATTCTCTTTGGAAGTTCATTTCACAGACAATGGATTCTGTCAATGGATAACTGCTGATGATGAGGACAAACCTTTCTCCAAAACATGTCCAAGTAAGGATATTTTGAGTGATGTTTGTGTTTGAATTACCGACACATTACTTTCAAATGTTGAATACATCACTGTTTCTAACCTTTTGCTTCATAATAATACGAAGCCTATTATTTAATGCTTTAATGATTTTTATCTCGGTGTTGCGTAGATCTCCTCCTTATAAGTTAACATTTCATATTACCTTTAAAACATGGTAGTTTTCACACCTTACAGAATTTTTGTGTATCTCCAATGATAAAGGTACTACAATTGGAATTTGAAGCATTGTGTAAACTATATAAAACTTCCAAAGCCCTTCATAATGACAGTAAATGAGATAGCAATATTACTGGAAGCATATTTACAGAGTAAATATAGTAAATATTTAATTATTGTTTTATCTCTCTCTGTTTAATTTTTTTTTTGTGCCAATTGCAAAGGGTTGCCCAGAGAGGTAATAAACAAATCCCAGGTAAAGCAAAAGTTTGAAATAGGTTGAAAACCACTTTCACAGTTTTGTAAATAGGTCATTTGCAGAAGTTGCAGTTTGAAAGAAGGATTGTCTGAGTATTTAGTATTCTGATAAGCCTCTTTATGTGTAATTATCAAGGCATTTGCAGTGTTAATTTAAATATAGCTTTTAAGGAATGCAGACAGGTCAAGGTAACTGATACAGCAACCTTGTTACCCATACTATATCAGTGGCATCCTTTTAGTAGCATTTCTGATATAGTGCATGTTACTTGTGTTAATGCATTCTGCAAATTTTAATCAAAAGTTAAACACACAACTTTGTATGCAACATAGATTCGAGCTCAAGACAATGGCCAGCCTCAGAGAAGTCATCAAACTCGGGTTGCAGTTCAAGTGGCTCCAGTGCCCCGTGAGTCACCACATGCTCCAGAGATCAAAGTTCCTAACCAACATGTGAAGATTACTGAAAGTGATACAGAAGGCTACCTGGTATGTCTTATTCAGGCTACAGATGAAGACGGTGATTTGTTGTGGTATGACATCATAGGTAAGCTTCCAAGGTCATTTCAGCACAATTCTAAGGACAGTAAGAGTTTAGTTAAATAAACATGATTTTTTTTAAACTATACCTACTGTTTATTTATTGCACATGTTTTGAGAATCTTTATCCCCATCCTCAGCAATCAATTGACTAACTGCTGCAGTTGTAGCATCCTGTGTTCTTTTGATAGTGGAGGTCTCTATAATTTTATTCTTGTGTGCATTGTATGCAGGCCTTTGAACATTACTACCAAGGCCCAGATTTTCAGACCTGTTAGAAAACATAGAATGATTCATTTAGGTCGGTATAGGCAGAGGTTAGAAAACTTGACACTTGAACATTTGGATGTTCACTCTGTCTAAATTTGTGCTTCCTGAGCTGATTGATTTCCATTTTGAAGCTCAAGAGCATCTTGAGTATATTCTATGACTGTTTTCTTTGTGGTTCTATTAGGTCCTGTTTTCCAGGAATTGTCATGATAGTTTAATTTTCTTGTCTCAGTTTTCTCTCATTTAAAATATAAGAAATGTTTAGATATTTCAGTTGCAAGAGCTGCTCTTTCTAAAACATTTACTACTGACACTGTATCTCTTCTATTCATCAAGGCATCAAACTCTGTGAAGAACTTGTGCACATTACAAACCATTTTTGTAGCTATATGTGTTTGGAGGAATTTAGTAACAGTGACGTCAAAATTAATCTCAGAAACTATTTGTAGTTGGTTTATTAATACTCGTCACTTACTTGTTTATATTTATGAGAGACTAGTTTCAAAGACATTTGCCTCCATTTTCAATCTCTTTCCAACTGGCATCTGTTGTTGTCTGCTCTCTCTCTCTGGTGGTGGAACTATGAACCACCAGAGAGAGAGCAGACAACAACAGATGCCAGTTGGAAAGAGATTGAAAATGGAGGCAAATGTCTTTGAAACTAGTCTCTCATAAATATAAACAAGTAAGTGACGAGTATTAATAGACCAACTACAAATAGTTTCTGAGATTCATTTTTGTAGCGTCAGACTGCAGAGTTTTTCTTCATGTACCAACAACAATTAATAGTAGAAGATTCACTATAATAAACTGTACAAATAAATTTAGAAATATATACTAGTTCTCTATATATCCTTCCAAACCTGGTGTTATATATAATGGGAGAAGAGAGGTAATGCAACTGTTAAAATTAAAGAAATTTAAAATTATAAGCATAATTGGAACTAATATTAAAAATATTATAATTATAAAGAATATTTGGATATTATTTTGATTATTTCCTGTAGAAATTTTTTCTAAGTCCAATATTGGACTGACTGAAATGAGTTCTGATGGAACCTATCACAGTTGTGATGATTAGCAGTCCAGGTAACCTCGATAGTTGCAGAGCCATTTTTTGCCAACCTCAGAACCAAAGCCCCAGACATATGTGTTGCAGATGGCATTAAAACGATATATATATATATATATATATATATATATATATATATATATATATATATACCATTGTCAGAAGCTACCTTAACATTTGCCCGCCTCGGTAGCGTGGTGGTAGCATGTCTGCCTCACGTTCAAGAGGCCCCGAGTTCGAATCTCGGTCAGGGTGAGTTACCTGGATAAGGTTTTTTTCCGGGGTTTTCCCTTATCCTTCAAGACGAATGTCGGATAACTCTAAGCTCCATGGTCCCTGGACTTATTTGAGCATCATTTCATCCAATTCATTCACCGTCCGATATGACTTAACGTTGGAGGACATAAATTACAAAAAAAAAAAAAACCCTTACCATTTGTTGTGAAAACGAATATCCTGCCATTTAGTAAATAAAATTTGTAAATGTAAGTTGTATTTTACTACTATGGCTAGATTGATTAATATTGTTGATCTCACACAATTATGTCATGGTGAGAAACAATGCATTCAGTCCCTAATTGACGAAAGTTCACTAAGAATTAAGAATGTGTATGTTTTGTCAGGAGTGTGAGCTGCCCTTCACCTCATTAGGAAACGGGTTGCGGTTGTGAGATATTTTCATGTAGTTGAGGGCATGGACAGTTCTCAAAGTCCCTGGCAAAGGGCACTTGATTTGAGAACTGTGTAACCACCTGCCCAAGTACTTCTAGCTACCCACAGCTATGCCCATGCATTCTCTTATGTACAAACTGTTATCCACTGTTCCATTGGAGACCCAAGCATAAGCCACAGAACACTATCCGATTGGTTTGGCTATTGTTGGGAGATGTGCATATTTTCAGTGGACAACAAGTACCACAGCAGAGGTAAAATAGGCAGTGCTGGCCATGTCATACATATCAACAAATGCAAAATTGAAAGAAGGAAGTATCATCACAACTGCATTGTGGAAGGGAACTGGATCCTGTGAGCTGATCGACATGATCACCAATGAAGTAGGCATGACATTATGCCCTAACGATGGAAGAGATGGTGCCCCCTCTATGCTTTAATTGAGGAGCATGTGGGGTGCGCCAGCACAGTCCCGCCTCACCGACTATTGGAATGGATGCAACAGCTTAATTGCTGGGGGTTTTGTAGCCCACCTAACTGTAACTCACAGCCTTCATTTCTTGGACTTCAAAACAAATGTCCACTCTAATGACATTGAGTCGCACTGGCAAGCTCTCCAGCACATCTCTCTCAAGGTGTAGTATCCAACAGAATCAAATGCATGTATATTTAGTATGTATGGTGCCAAGATTGCAAAAACAGGAAAGCTAACCCATTTCAATTTGTCAAGGCCATATGGGAGATTTACTCTGTGGTTTAGTTAAAACATTAGTTTAAGTAATAGTTACACTTTTGATCCGTGAAAACTTTTCCCAGTCATTTTTTGACTAGTATACTCAATTTTTTTAATGTAGGCAACAAAGAGCCTACATGATTGTGGGAGCAAGTGAGTTTGGAAGTTACAAACAAATTTTGTGAGGTATAACAGAAAACAGAGCTTAATATTTTACCATGTAATCCAATTGTGTAACTTTTGTGTTAAGAAATAAATATTCATTCATTCATTCATATCATTACATCCCATAAGTAGTGATATAATGAACTCTTAATATAATATACTATACAAATATACTGAAGTAGTCTTTCAACCCCCATCCCTAACTTGTTCAGGGAAAGTATCTCCCTCTTTTATGGTCCTTGAGACAACTTAAACCAAAGGAAGTATAGGCTAGTTAGTATAGATGGTTGCTTGTGCAGGTTTAATTGTAACATCTATGTAAGATGTTAAGGTATTGTCACTGGCTCTCATTACATAACAACATCTTGCAAGTTATGAAGAAATGCATGAACCACATGTTGTATACAAGTTGCGAACATGTTTGTGGAGTGCATTTCAGTGATTTTGCCAATGAATATTCAAATTATAAGTAAGAATGAGTAATGTTAATATTAAGTATACTATTTAATAAACATTTTCAGTCATTTTAGTTAATTGATGGAAATTAATCATTTCTCCACACTAGCCGTATATACAAACGGTGTGTCTCGGATGCGAGAGCCCCTAGTGGTCAACCGGGAAAATATACGAGTCAACTGGAGAATTTAATGTCAGGATGGCACGTTGGCCATGGTAGCTCAAAGTTTAAGAGCGACTGGACGGAAACCAGGAGATCCGTGGTTCAAATCCTGGCCATGGCATTGAATTTTTCATGTTGACTCTATCTATTTTCAGTCATGTTGATTTTGTGATAAACTAAGACTAAATTAAAAAGAGAGAACTACTCTTAATTTTTAAACTTAAAATGGAGAGTAAATTGAAGAACTTTGTATATTAACTGTAAACTTTGTATAAAGATAGTTTGGTTGTGCAGTTCTGAAACATTCTGTAAGCTCTTCTGCTAGCCATGTTTATTGTTACAGTCCGGCCGTTGTATCTACGGCTCTGACGTTTTGCAACTGCAAGAGGTGGAGGGGGAAGGTTAATAGTACCAACATATAGTAATGAGCAGTTGAAAACATATCCTCAAAATTATCTTTAGAATGAAAATATAGTAATATATTAGCTTTAAAACACTGAAATCGAACTTGCAATTTCATTATCATTCAAGATATTTATTACAACACCACTCTATTTGAATATTTCATTCACACCTTTCACACACACTAATTGCATCTGTTGGTAGTACTGGGAGTCTGTACATCCGGTATTGTGGTCAGGAAGTTAAAACAGCCTGCTAGTGTCAATCAGCATTGTCGCTGCTAGGTGTGGCTTCCGAACACAACCCCATGTTGCCAGCTTAAATTTGTTTGAGCCACGTGGCTTTAGTTGCTTGTGCTGGTGAACTTTCTTTGCTATATTTTGTGTGCATGAATTCCGATTTTTAGTGTTCTTAAGTCCTATTATTATCGCTATTATAATAATATGGCTACTGGCTCGTGAAATATGCAAATGCGTGAAATATTTAAAATACGCATTGTTCCTCTGCTTGAAATTCCTGCTAAAGAACTGGCAAAAGCCTGCTTCCCCCTCTCGAGAAATGTCAGAGCCGGAGAAAGAGCGGCCGAACTGTACATAGTTGAACCTGATGTATGCATTTATCAAGGGGAAGAGAAAAGATTACTTATAACTCAGAGTTACTTACAAATGAAGTTCTGTTATTGCATCATTTTTTAAAGTAATACAGTGGGCCTGCATGTTTAAAACTTTACAAGGAATAAAGATATGTACAAAGCAATTATTAGTTAGAAATTGGTCCTGCTTTAAACCCCTCAGTTAATTTGGCTTGTTTCACTTTTTCTTGCATTGAATGCATACAACTCATTTTGCAAAACATGTTAATGAACTTAGAGCTTTTTCACTACACTTTTCACTCTGATGTAATAGCTATACAGCCTACATTCAAGTGGTCCTGAGTTCTAATTAGCATGAGTTATGTGGATAAGTTTCTTTCTGGGGTTTTCCGTCACTGACTATACATAACATGTATAAGCAATTCCTAAGTTGTAAGCAAATACAATTTTGGTTTTGAGTCTATTAAGTGCCACCTCTCCTATGAATTTTACTTTCCAATCTAGTGCATAACATTTCCTTTTACTTTTCTCCATGCCTGATTAAAAGCAACTGAGAAATGAAAGACAAACCACTGTTGAACAGTAATCATCAGATACTGAAAATTATCTTTACTTATCGTTTGTTGCTACGACAGTGTTGCATCAAATGGATACTACACTTTGAGAGAGATGTGCTGGAGAGCTTGCTAGTTGGAGAGAGGTTGAAAATGGAGGCAATGGCCTTCAAAACTAGGCCCTCAATAATGTAAAAAAGTAAGTGACGAGTGTCAATAAACCGACTACAGATAGTTTTTACGATTCTATTAACATGTTTTAAATTACACATTTTCCAGGACCTGCAAATAATTACTTGTAAGTATGAGTTATGTATAACTGGGTTACATATAAAGCAGGTTCAACTGTATGTAATTTCTGTTTCATGTAGCATAGCTTTGTAAAATTTTCAGGATATTATGAATTAATATATCCACATTTATTGTACAGAATTGCAATTAGGGATAATGTGCTGTTAAGTAGACCAATTAAATTGCAGCAAAGAGCAATTAGAATAATGCTAGGTGTGACTTCACAGGAATTGTGTAGAGATTACTTTTAAAACATTAAATGTTGTGATATTGTATCCTCAGCATATCTTTGGATAATGTATGTCTAAAATAGAATGAGTATCATACAAAAGTTATTAACCAAATTCATGCCCAATTGTCTGGTAACACTTATTTCCATATAGCTTCACATATGAATATAACAACTACTTTAGAAATAACCTGTTACAGCTGCATGTATATTTTAAAACAAACTGCCAGTACTATAAAATTAACAAAAAATTTGAAATGTCTTGAAAAGGAATTGAAAAAAAAGTGTGTTCAATTATATTACTTTACAATAGATAACAGATCTATAAATTATAATATTTAATTACATTTTATGTTTTGTTTTTATTCATCATCATCATCATCATCATCATCATCATCATCATCATCATCATCATCATCATCATCATCATCATCATCATCATCATCATCATCATCATCATCATCATCATCATCATCATCATCAATCATCAATCATCAATCATCATCATCATCATTTATTATTATTATTATTATTATTATTATTATTATTATTATTATTATTATTATTATTATTATTATTATTATTATTATTATTATTATTATTATTATTATTATTATTATTATTATTATTATTATTATTATTATTATTATTATTATTATTATTATTATTATTATTATTATTATTATTATTATTATTATTATTATTATTATTATTATTATTATTATTATTTATTATTATTATTATTATTTATTATCATTATCATTAGCTAGGAAAAGTCCACTAAAACATTTTATTTGTTATAAGAGTATGAATGTGTGTGTATATATATAAACTGTATTATTTAATTTATCTTGATTTACTCTTAGGCTGTATTCATGTACTTGCACTGCATGTGCTCCCCCACCACTTCATGTGTTTCATTGTAGATAATGAAATAAATAAATAGGGAATATACTAAAAAAAATTCTATGTGAAACTGTTTTTAATGTGAATGGTTATTTAGGAGGGGATGAGCGAGACGAGTTTTTCATTGGCCGTGACAAAGGAAATGTGCTATTGGCAAAGAAGTTGGACTGGGAAAAGCAACATGAATACAATTTAACTATTAGTGTAACTGATGGAGTCCATGTTGTGCATACACAGGTAAATTTTTAATAAATATTTTATCAAATCACATGTCACTTAGCTTGCTTAAATATGCTTGTGCTCAGTATATTAATTTATTAAACATTAATGTAGGATAGTTATCTTGGAATTCAGTATAAATCATGTATATAATAAACTGTCTAGAGTCTGAGTTTTCTCAAATGCTTAAGATGTATTGTGTGTAAAAACTACACTCACAGTGCATATGTATAGCATTTTTTCTTTTTACTCTGTTTCTTACTATGACTTCATTTTATGGGGTAATGATAATGACAATGTGTTTTGTTCCCATTTTATCTAAATCATATAAAACCTTAATGCCAGAATTACTTTGCTCCATATGCCACTCTTCTAATTCATAAATTTATTATTTACATGCACCAAAGCCGAAATGATTCAAATAGCCTTAAAGTAGGATGTAATGGATTTTTTTTTTTTTTTTTTAAATTTACGTCCTCCAACGGGAAGTCCTATCGGACGATGAATGACATGAGTAAAATGATGCTCAAATGAGTCCGGGGTCCATGCAACTTAGAGTTACCCGACATTTGTCTTTTAGGATAAGGGAAAACCCCGGAAAAACCTTATCCAGATAACTCACCCTAACCGAGATTTGAACTCGGGACCTCTTGAATGTGAGGCAGACATGCTACCATCTATGCTACCGAGGCGAGCTGTAATGGATTAGCTATCTATTTAAAACCACACATTACAAGTTCAAATTACAGCAACCACAGTCAAATATGCTTTATGTAAAGGATGGAAAGGGTCCAGGTAAAATAACTGGTATGCTGGATGCTGATGGGGTTACATTTTTCTGCAGTTGGATGGATTTTGCTTCTTTTTCTTAGGACAGTATCCTACAGTTATATTAAAAAATGAAAGTTCTTACACTATTGTGACTTTGTGGGTTCGTGAAATAAAAAGTCCAATTACACCACTCAACAATGTTCTTTATTTCCACCGACTTACAGTTTAACACTTGCCAATTACACAGAATTTCGTGCTGCACACAGTTACAATTCACCAGTTTGTCCGTTACAATTTCCTTGTACTCGCGATTACATAAAGTCCGATGCACATACCAGTTACGTACAGTCTTCCGTTGCACAATCTTCCCGTACATTAACACGTCACTGACTAACTCTTACACCAAGAACTGCGACTGTCTCACTAACTAACTGACCGACCAACTAAACTCTGTCTGTCTGTAACCCTCTTTATATAGGAATATCGCCGGTTTCTAGTGACCAGGAGAATGTTCCAGATTCCGTAATTTCTGGAACCAGGTGGACAGAAACAGACGGCACACTGATGTTTTTCCTCCCAACCACTGCCTGTCACCACTACAAGACAAACGAGGGGGAGGTGTGGCTAACGCGGTCCTCCCCTGCCTTCCGTTCCCAGCTGGTTCACAGGGTGTTCCAGCGCTCGCGTTACACTGCTCCCTCCTCAAAGCTGTTCGCCCCGAACAGCCCCATCTTAGGGTGCGAGGCGGTCCAGGTGTACCACCAGCATCTGCCCGGAGTCTGAGCCAGAAGTAGCGCTGCCGTAGTTTGTGAATCATTCGGTTCGCTCCCAGGTGTCCTCCTGAAGTACCGGCGTGCACTTCCTCCAAGACTTCCGGGACCTTGCTCAGGGGAAGTACCAACTGTCCTCTCTGCGCCTTCCCATCGGGTGACTCCCATACCCGGAACAGCACGCCCACTCTGGTCTTCAACGAGTCCCATTGGGCCCAGTACGACTTGTAGGTGGCGCTCCTCGGTGCGATGTCCTCCCAGGTTGGTCTCATCCCTGCCTCCACTTCCCTCAAGAGTGGCCCCAAGTCTGCGTCCGCCAGCTGCTCCCTCCTCAGGCCTGCGCTATCCCAGCCTTCAGCAGGCACTGCCACAACTACTCGGACTGCTGCGGCACGCTCCTTCTCTTCCACTCTTGTGCGCTCATGGCCGTCCTGGATCTGCGGTAGGACACCTCCAATGTAATGGTCGCTAGCGTCGGTGTCCACAATGAAGGCGCCACCCGGTTGTGGGAAACCCAAAATTGAAGCACTGCACAGGGTCCCCTTCGGGTGCTGGAAAGCGTCTTCGGCGTCCTCCGTCCACACATAAGGCCGGTTTTCCTCCGTCAGGCGGGTGAGGGGTTTTGCGATGTTGTCGGCCTTTTCCTCTAAATCATTAAGGCGGTCGTCTACTTGACCCTTCCGCTTGCCCAGGTTCGTGACGTCAACCCTCACGCCGGCCAACCGTTCCTCAACCTTTGCGGCGAGAGCCTCGTTCGCCGCCTTCATTTCCGTGGCCAGACTGCCGTTCGCTGCTCTCATTTCTGTGGTTAACTCGGCCTTCATTTCTTCCATCTCCGCGGTGATGTTGTCGTTGGCCGTCTTCATTTGTTTCAACTCGGCGATGCGGTTGTTGTTTGCCGCTTCTATTTTTGCAGCGAGGTTTTCAGTTGCCGTCTTCATTTCTTTCAGTTCCGCTAAAATCTTTTCTAATGCTGCCTCCATGGTTGTGATGTTCGGTGATGTTATGTTGTTTTCCCGCTTCCTGACACCAGTGTGACTTTGTGGGTTCGTGAAATAAAAAGTCCAATTACACCACTCAACAATGTTCTTTATTTCCACCGACTTACAGTTTAACACTTGCCAGTTACACAGAATTTCGTGCTGCACACAGTTACAATTCACCAGTTCGTCCGTTACAATTTCCTTGTACTCGCGATTACATAAAGTCCGATGCACATACCAGTTACGTACAGTCTTCCGTTGCACAATCTTCCCGTACATTAACACGTCACTGACTAACTCTTACACCAAGAACTGCGACTGTCTCACTAACTAACTGACCGACCAACTAAACTCTGTCTGTCTGTAACCCTCTTTATATAGGAATATCGCCGGTTTCTAGTGACCAGGAGAATGTTCCAGATTCCATAATTTCTGGAATCAGGTGGACAGAAACAGACGGCACACTGATGTTTTTCCTCCCAACCACTGCCTGTCACCACTACAAGACAAACGAGGGGGAGGTGTGGCTAACGCGGTCCTCCCCTGCCTTCCGTTCCCAGCTGGTTCACAGGGTGTTCCAGCGCTCGCGTTACACTATAAACCGAAATATATCTTTTTTATTTAATTGTTGAAGAATAGTAGACTATGAAATTAAAAAAATGAAGTCAGTAAACGTATCTAAATTCTTGACAAAACATCTTCATGTTAAAATGCTACACTTGTGCAGTGTAGACCTCTTGTTTACTAAATTGAAGATTTGTATTGTGATAAATTTGTATACCTTTAAGTGCTTACTTTATGTTAAAAAGCAGTGTTTATAACACTGCAAATGAAATTCATACTTATAACACTGGTAGCATTCACATTTTTATGTAAAATGGCTGGTCAACAATTACCCTGTTAGGAATGAAAATGCCAGGAGTTCAAACATACATGATTTATTTTTCAAGTTAGTCCACTTTTAAGTACTACTCACATCTTCCAGTATTCCTGCCATCTCTTTTAACCCTCCAAAAGGTGGGAATTGTCAGACTCAACAATGACCTCATTCAATTCTGTGAGCCACTTCTTCATGTGGACCAGAATAGGATTACAGTGAACCAGGTCGGTGATAGTGGGGAATGCATCAGCAGTTCGTAATGGAATTCATGCAATTTGCCCGTAACATCGTATGAATGTGCTGGATTAGATTGGATTGAATTGAATTGCTTTGATTTGATTTGCACTCAGTAAATTCATTAGGAGCCACAGAGGCCTTTCTACATTGAACATGTCATTAAACATGTAAAGTTTAATAGCATATATACTTGAATATTGAATATAAAAGACATTCAATATGAAGAAGAAGGCAGGGATAATTGTATATGATACAACATTAAACACTGCCCTGCAGACTAGCAGATGTGTGTATACAAAAACAATTTGGTAGTTTCAATTTTTTTCTTTAATTTTCCCTTGTCTTTTGCAAGTACATCTCAACATTTTATATTCAAATTGCAATAGATAGCTATTATTGTCAGTTCTTCAATACGCATATATTTAAAAAAGCTTTTGAAAGATATAAAATTTATTTATTTAGCATTTAATTTCTGTACAGAAATATTTGCTTTTTCAAGATACAGTACAAACAATACAAACTAGAAATTCAGAAAATACAGAATTAATTCTGCATGCAATAATCAGATTAAATTGCATCAATGTCAACAAATACAGAAAACTTACATGAATTGTCAACCATTAGTATCATAAAATTATTTTCATGTAATCATTTACTCTACTTAATCTGGTGTCTAAAATATTCAAAGAACTCTTGAGTACTATAGAAGCACTGATTTATTAAAAATTATTTCACATCTCTTCTGAATCTTTTCTTATCATTGTTTTTGATTTTCTTTAAGATTAAGTTGTACATGTGAACCCCTTTATGAAGTACTGAGTTAAGTGTTTTATTTGATCTTGATCCCGGTATATGTAATTTAGTATTATTCCTAGTATAATGTTCATGAATAGTGTTATTTGTTTGAAAATATTGTATGTTGTTGTTTATAAGGCATACTGTTTCTAAGATATACAGACATGGCAGAGTTAGTATATTATTTTCCTTAAAATATTTCATACAATGAGTCCCTTTACTTAGATTAAACATTCTTCTTATTATTTTCTTTTGTGTTACAAATAAATCTTTTATTTCGGTAGCTGATCCCCAGATAAAGATACCATATGCAAGATAAGACTGCACATATGAATAGTAAATCAGCTTTAATGTTTGTGTATTACAAATTTTCCTTAGCACTGATATTATGTAGTGGGCTTTATTAATTTTTGCAGTAATATACTGAATATGCGACTTCCAGCTTAAAAATTTGTCAATAATTACCCCCAAAAATTTTGTTTCATTGGTATATTGTATTACCTCATTGCCAAAAGAGATTACAGGAGCTATATTAGCTTCATTTCTATTTGATAGTGAAATATGCATACTTTGTGTCTTTTTAATATTAAGTAGTAATTTATTATTAGTTAGCCAATGCATCATATTTGTCATCACAGTTTTAGCATAATGTTGCATGGGGAATATTAAGTGGAAGGTCATTAATATATACTAGAAAAAGCAGTGGTCCCAGGATAGAACCCTGTGAACCCCACATCTCACAATTTCAATTTTGGAATTAATATTATGACTATTTAATTCATTATTAACTACAGTATACTGTCTTCTACCCTCAAGGTAGGATTCAAACCAATTATGAGATACCCCTCTTATACCATAGGCTTCAAGTTTGGATAATAGAATATTATGGTCAACCAAATCAAATGCCTTAGACAAATCTATAAAAATCCCAATAGTATAATTATTTGCCTCAAACCCTTCTAATGTTTGTTTCATAAAGGAGTATAGTACATTAGAAATTTATTTATTTTTCCTAAATCCATTTTGTTTATCACTGAATACATATTTTTCAAGAAAAGGAGATATCCTGTTGAACATAAGTTTCCAAGATTTTTGAAAACCCCAATTGAACTGAAATAGGTCTATAATTATCAACATTTTTTGTATCTCCCTTCTTAAATACTGGTACAACTTTTATTAATTTTAAGACATTAGGAAATTTGCCTGTTGATATAGAACAATTACATATATCCATTAATGGTGCTACTATATATTCTTTGCAAGATTTGATTATACACTCTGGTACGTCATCAAATCCAGCAGAGTATGTGTTCTTTTTTGAATGTATTATTTTAAGAATCTCCTCACAAGTTACTGGTTTGAGAAATACACTTTTATCGTTTCTGATTAATTAAAGGTAAATTGGCAATGATTTGTCATTTGAACAGCTAGATTCAACTTATAGAGCTGCATAAGCATTATCAGGATAATTTGTCATTCAGATAATCTTGTAGGGAATAAAGTGATTTTGAGCATAGGTACTCTCTAACAGCAATTTTAAAAGCACTAAAATTATCAATTTTTCCTTTAAGATCATTAGGAAGAGCATTAAATGTTTTGATGGTTTCATAATGCACACCTTTCTGGAAGCAAAAAATTTTAGCACTGGGATGATGAATGTTACACTTTTGTCTAGTGTTTATTCTGTGAATTTAATTGTTTGTTATAAATGAGGCCTGATTGCATACAAACAATTTTAGGATCAAGAAGGAAGGAAGGGTTAATATCTTCAAACTTCTAAAAAGATCCTTGCAAAAGCATCTCCTGTGGATGTTAGAAATGATTCTTTTAACTGTCTTTTGCATAAGAAATATTGGTTTACTTTGTACTGAGTTGCACCAAAATAATATACCATATTCTAGGATAGAGTTAAAATATCACAATACACTAATTTAAGTGTATATTTGGAACTTGCATTAATGAGTGCTCAGATAGTATAACAGACAGAGCTGAGTATAGGTAAGATATAATTTATATGAGCTTTCCTATCTAGATATCCAGTTTTGCTTAAATAGCTCCAAACACAGCTGTAAAGTTTAAAGCTGCACCCATCTGTTGTCCAATGCGAACATACACGACACCCACCATTCCAACAATTTTTTGATCTCCATATTATTGTTACCCAATCATCGAGGCTCTTGCTTTGGGAGTAAGGGAGATGAATGGTGCTAGGCCACGCCTACGCTAATGCATAGCGTTAATGACCTGCCAAGTAGAGATGGGGTGTGGAGAGAAATAACGAGAAACTACTGGACCCCCTTCTCCTGCCGCCTTGGAGGAATGTGATGTTTCGTTAATAGGCAGAAACTTCCAGATACAGCGATTTGTCTATATAAACGATGCATTGGACGAGTTAGTCAGTTCTAGAGAGAGTTCTATGGCAAGGTGCCGAGTAGCGAGTGCAGTGTGGACTTGTGTCCTGCGAACTGGTGAATTGTAATTGTGAGCGTTACATAATTGTGTGTGGTACGTAATCCTGCTGTGATTTGCAAGTGTACCCAACTGTAATTCGGTGGAAATAAAGAACATTTTGAGTTTGTGTAACTTGGCTTTTTAATTCTTGGAACCCACAAAGTGACAATTGGTGTCGGTGAGTGGGATATTCCAGCGATGGAGGCTGCATTGGCACAGATTCTAGAGAAGTTGGATGCGGCAAATAACAACCTGGCCGCAAGATTGAAAACGGCTAATGGCAACTTGGCTGCGACGATGACCACGAAGATGGCCGAATTGACCACAGAAATGAAGGCTGCGAACGAAGCCCTCACCGCCAAGTTTAAGGAGCAGTTGGCCGGCGTGAAGGAGGATGTCACGGAGCTGGGCGAGCGCGTCGAAGACCTAGTGAGCCGCGTTAATGAGCTGGAAGGAAGGGCCGACAGAAGCGTCAAGTCCCTGATCGCCATGGTGGAGGACGTCGTCGGCAGGAGGTTGAAGGATTTCAAGGTCGACGCGCTGGGACGTGACACGACATCTGCGCGCGTCAAACCTCCCAAATACGACGGCGCGTCAACGTTTGAGGTCTTCTGCCGTCAATTCGACACGGTAGCAAGACACAACAAGTGGTCATCAGAGGAAGAGGCCTCACAGCTAATAGCCAGCCTCCCTGGACGGGCCGCAGAAGTCCTAAACGCGGTCCAGACAGCGGTGGCTCCCAAGGATATCTGGGCGGCCCTGGAGAACCGTTTCGGGAACCACCGCGTAGCAGCAGCCTACCGCAGTCAGCTGAAGACAAGGTCGCAACAGCCAGGGGAGACGCTGCAGGAGTTCACCCTGTCAATTGTGCAGCTGGCTAGCAAGGCCTCAGTTGACCTCCCACCGGAGTTCGTATCCCAGGAAGCCGCCTACGCTTTTGTTGACGGGGTACGAGACACCGAGATACGTCAGCGCCTAATGTTCGCCGATTACACAACTATTCATGAGGCCCTAACGGCAGCACTGAAGATGGAGGCGGCCAAGTTGACGGCTACCCCGACGACAAGAACTAGGATTATCCGCTACAGGGGAGACCGAAGGCCAGCCGAGGGACGCCGGCGAAGACCTAGTGGCAAGTTTTGGGGGTGTGGACAAAAATAAAAAAAAAAATAAAAAAATAAAAAAAAATATAAAAAAAAATAAAATAAAATAAAAAAAAATATTATCTGCTAGTCTATTGTCCAGGCATCTAGATGCTAAACCTGGACACGATTATTTACAATTTTATTTAATTTATTTAATGATTTAATATGATTTGACAATAACAAATTATAATCTTTGCAGATACAATCCTATATTACATGCTTTAATATAATATCCTCCACAAGGGAAGTTACAAAATTCATTAAGTTGTTAGTTTGTTAGCCTGTCTCCTCTATATTGACTTCCTGTAACCGATTCTGATAACTGCGTCTCCTTCTATATCCGAAACAGTTTCCTGATTTATGCCTAATCCTTCTTCCTGAGATACTTATAGCTGTGTCCTATCTACTTCTAGTTCCCGATGTCGTGTTAATCTACTGGAACTTCTAGTTGCAGACTGTTCACCATTGGGTCTATGCTGACGTATGCGTCTTGGCTGATTCTGAAGTCTATTGATCTTATATTGTTCCATTACTACGTCAGAAACTGTGAGAACCATCTTCTCTAAGATTTTAAGATCGTATTCATATCTAATGATGTTATATACTTGTTTCCCAGCTAGTAACTCTCTATATTCCTGTAAAGTCTCTTTATATTTAATACATTCAAAAATGACATGTTCTGGTGAGTCTTGTACTTGACATACATCACAGATATCGCTAGGCATCTTCCCTATCTTCTTGAAATATGTGTTAAATGGACCGTGTCCTGATATATATAATATGCCACCCTTTCCGGGCAATATGTTTTTGAGATTCAACCTTTCTTTTATGTTTGGAAATAGATTGTATGTTCGTCTGCTAATTGTCATCTCATTCCATTCTTGTTGCCATCGTCGTATTAAACACCATCGTACTTCTGTTTTGGTCCTACAACATTCTCCAATGATATCCTCTACTCTTTTTAGATCTCTTTTCTTCAACCAAAAGTATGCCGCTCTCATCAGAATTAATAAGTCTATTGGCCAAATGGCCATAATCACCAACAGAGCCATTGTTCCCGTAGTAGAAGCTGCACCGGTCATCCTAAGCAAAGCTCTTCTCTGTATTGATCTAAGTACTTTTATATTTTTGGTATTACTCAATCTATGTGCCCAGATTCCAGCTCCATATGCGGTTATGCCCACCATAAAACTCATGGGATAAACACTGACTATCTCCGTTGGTAGCTTGAATTTTCTGGTCGTAAGATTAGATAATTTCATCATCACATTATTAGCTTTATTTTTAACCTCATTTATATGTGTATTATAAAGCTGTTTTTCATCTATGTGAATCCCCAAATATTTCACTACCTTTTTCCTGCATACTTTAACTCCAGCCAGTTTAATTATTGGATCCCTTTTTAGCGTCCCTTTCATTATCATGAACATCGACTTTTGTGGCGCAACTTGCAATTTAACTTCCTTACACCAACTATCCA
Source organism: Mantis religiosa (assembly GCA_030765055.1). NCBI lineage: Eukaryota > Metazoa > Arthropoda > Insecta > Mantodea > Mantidae > Mantis > Mantis religiosa. The sequence continues at coordinate 213,621,093 of CM060948.1, forward strand.
AACGCTCCAAAGTGTTGTTAGCCTTTTCTTCTAGTTCTGATCGACTGTTTGCTTCGACTAATATTAATAGGTCATCTTCATATGCTATTATATCAAGCACATATGGGAGTTTACTCATATATTCTAACATAGGCTCAGTTAATATGTCCCAAAATGTCGGACCTAAAATTGATCCCTGAGGGCAGCCTTTCGATATCTCCTTAGTTATCATTTTATTTTCACCATATATGTATACACGTCTGTCCTTACAGTAATCTCTTAAAATATTGTACAGGCTTTTGGGATATTGCTTATCTCTCAAAGTCTTGAATAACTGGGGCCACCATAGATTATCGAAAGCGCCTGCTATATCAACAAACATTGCAACTACGTATTTCTTATTGGATGTATTCACCTTCTTAATTGCTTGATTTATAGCATCCTCTGTTGAAAAGAACTTTCTAAAACCGAATTGCTTTTCTGTCATACCTTTCATAATTCTGTGTTCATTAATCCTTTTATGCAGTAATATTTCTTGCACCTTTCCCAATGTGTTCAACAGGCAAATCGGCCGATACGTCTTTGGATTTGTTGGATCTCTGTCTTTATCTTTTTTCAATATGACTATTGTTGCTTCCTTCCAACAGTATGGCACTTTCCCAGATATTAAACAATGATTAAGTAGATCACACAATTGCCCCGAAATTTCCTTTTCCAAATTCTGTAATACTTCTGCTGTTATATGATCAGGTCCCGGGGCTTTCTTTATTTTTAACTGTCTTATTGCCAAAGAGACTTCAGATATATCAAAAGGACAGATGACAGAAGAGTTGCTTGCATCGTTTTTATAATCCATCTCCAGTTCTTGTCGTTTTGTTTGATGTATTTCTCCATCATCATCCTTGTTATCTGATGGTAGTAACTTTTCCAGTAATCGATTCATTGACTCTAACCATGTTTTAGTATATGTTCCATCTTCTTTTTGTATGGTAGATATCACTTCAGGAGCTGAGATTTTCTCCATTATTATTTTATAAGGAACACCCCATTTATCATCTAATAAGTTCTCTGCAATAAATCTATTCCACGATTTGATCCTGTTTTCTTCTAATTTGCTTTTGTACTGTGTCTTAATTTCCCTGTATTTTTCTAAATTCTCCAAAGTTTCTTGCGCCGTTATATTGTTTTGATATCTCCTTCTGGCCTTACGCATTTTACTCCTTAGTTTCTGTAAATCTTCATTCCAAATGTTATAATTATTATCTGTTACAATACTCTTCTTTAGGGCCATTTCCATTGCTTTTTGGATCTTTTCCGTCAAAGCATGTGCTTTGGTGTTAATATCATCCATCATATTCATGTTTGGCGCTGTATAATTAGTTCTTAGTTTATCCCAATCAGCATGCTTCATTTGGTATCTCATTTTCCTATTTCTGCGCACACAAGTTTCCCCTTTCCATTGTGTGACAATCTCGAAATAGATCATATTATGATCACTACTAGTTAATCCTTGTGTTACTTTCCACTTAATAATTCTATCTCCAATATATCCTTTAGTTAGAGTCAGATCTATATTCTCCATTGCACCCAGTCTGTTGTGAAATGTATATGGATTATGTGGTCTATTTTCAATCTGTAAGTCATAGTTGATAATTACTTCTTCCATTTTTTCTCCCTTTTCATCGGGGATTTTACTCCACCACCATTCAGATTTAGCATTAGCATCCATTGTAAAAATAATAGCCTTGTGTGTAAATGCTTCCAATACCGTTATCATCCTGTTTATATGTTCCTGAATATCGTCCATATATTGGAAATATTGATTACACAATATAAAGGATAATTCTGACGTTGCTATTTCAATGCTACTTACATGTTCGTCACATAACTGAGTGATTTTAACTATTTGTAATTCTTTGTTTACAATTACAATTAAAGCCTTGGGATCTTCCCCTTGCATTATTACCCTTGCAGTAACTGGAAAGTGTATGGGTTTTTGTTTTATTACATAAGGTTCTTGTATACAGATTATGTCTAGCTTCATTTCATCGATTAACTTTCTTATTTCTAGCATGACAACTCTTGATCTTTGTGCATTTATTTGGCCGATACGCAGCGAACATATCCACTCAGTTTCTATTTCTTTATTTATCCTACTGTCCATAATCAATTCTATTAACTAGTCTGTTCCAAAACATTTGATACGTTGGACATTGCTGTCGGTCTTTACAATACACTTTTTTCCCACATTCTTTGTTAATTTTCTTGTTACTGCAGGGTATACATATGGCAAGTTGATCTTTCTTTTCACATTCAGCTTTAGTGTGATCCTGCTCTCCACAGTGTGAGCAAATATTCATAGTGGCTCTACAATATTTTGATACATGTCCCAGTTGTTGACACTTTAAGCATTTAGCCGAGACACCTAGAGAAGAATCGCCGACACCAGGAAGAGAAGCCGGAAGACCGAGTAAGGCCCGGAGTGTCGAGGGGTACGTCGACGGCGACATCACCATCCCCTCGAGTGACACAGGGCGCCGTCAGCCGACGGATGGATGACAGCCTCATCGTGGACGGTTGGGTGAGAGGGAAGCCGTGCCGCATGCTGGTGGACACCGGGGCAGCCGTGACTGTCATCAGACCTGACATAGTCAAGGGTTTGCCGTCGAGGAAACCAAGCCGATCATACCAGCTGATGACGGCATCGGGTGACACCTTGCCTGTGGAGAAGGAGGTCCTATTGAAGTTGACCCTGGGACGGAGTGCGTGCGTCTGTGGGTGTTCGTCGCGAAGGTGGCTGAGGAGGTGATTCAGGGACTAGATGCCCTCAGGAGCCACGAGACTACGGTCGACGTCAGCAGGAAGGTCCTGCGGCTTAACGGAGAAGAGGCCATACTCCGGCGACCCGAAGAGCGCCTCGGAATCTGCAGGGTCGTCTTGAAGGAAGACGTGGTTGTCCCCGCGAGAAGCGAGGTGTTGGTGACGGCGCGACTGGAAGGCCAACGAACCAGGAACATGATGCTGGACCAGAAGACGCCTGTACACGGACTATGTGTAGCCAGGGCATTGTTGCCGTGCCGAGAGGAGGTGCCAGTGAGACTACTAAATCCAACAGACACCGATCACGACGTCCAGGCCGGGACGGATTTGGGAACGTGCGAGCCCGTGGTAAGCGTAACAGAAATCGACAAGACACAGGAGCCGGTGCCGATGCAACACCTGGGGCCCCGGCTAGAAGGCTTACTGTAGAGGGCGGCTGACCACCTGACCGCAGAACAGCTGGAGAAAGTTCGACAACTGCTGAGACGATACCAGCTAGTCTTCAGCCAAGGTAACAGTGACTACGGTCGCACGGACAAATGCTACACCGCATCGACACCAGAGACGCCCAGTCTATTCAGCAACCACCTAGACGTGTTCCGCTGGCGAAACAAGGGGCGCTACGAGACATGCTGGAGGCTATGAGATCCAAGGGAGTGATTGAAGAGTGTGACAGCCCTTGGTGTTCCCCTGTAGTCTTGGTGACAAAGAAGAACGGCGAGCTACGCTTCTGCATAGACTACAGGAAGTTGAACGCTGTCACCCGGGAGGACTGTTTCCCCTTACCCCAGATTGACGACACCCTGGACACACTGGCTGGTGCACAGTGGTTCTCGACCATGGACCTGAAGTCGGATTACTGGCAGGTGACTCTAGACCTGAGAGACAAGGAGAAGACTGCATTCTCGACAGGCCAACGGTTTTGGCAGTTCACAGTTATGCCCTTTGGCCTCTGCAACGCACCAGCTACCTTCCAACGCCTCATGGAGTCAGTGATGAGAGGACTGACTTATGACGCTGCCTGCTATACCTGGACGACGTCATCATCGTCGGCAAGACTTTCGAAGACCATCTTGAGAATCTGAGCAAGGTGCTACACAGACTGCAGGCGACCAACTTGAAGCTGAACGCTAAGAAGTGCCAGCTCTTCTGCAAGGAAGTTAACTAGTTGGGCCACATAGTCTCACCAACCAGAGTGGCCACAGAGCCGGAGAAGGCACAGGCCGTGAGAGATTGGCCTTGGCCAAAGGATAAGTGAGAGTTGCGCAGTTTCCTGGGGCTGTGCAGTTACTATCACCGCTTCATAAAGGGGTTCTCCAACATCGCCAAGCCCCTCACCACCCTGACAGAGGAACACAGACCTTATGTGTGGATGGAGGATGCCGAAGGCGCTTTCCAGCAGCTGAAGAAGACGCTGTGCAGTACTATCTATTCTGGGATTCCCACAACCAGGTGGTGCCTTTATTGTAGACACCGACGCCAGCGACCATTGCATTGGAGGTGTCCTATCGCCAATCCAGGACGGCCATGAGCGAGTGATAGGCTACTACAGCAAGACGCTATCCAAGGCAGAGAACTACTGCGTCACCCGACGAGAGTTACTGGTGGTAGTAAAGACATTGGAGCACTTCCAGTCAGATTATTTTGTAAAATTTGAATTGTCATTCTTATTGACACACCTGTGTCCTCTGCCACTTCACAAACTTTGTTTGAGAGTCATATCAATGACTTCGTCAGAAACCACATCTGTTGGGCGTCTTGGGCACTCCTCATAAAAAATGAATGTTTGACCATTCTTAAGTCATTGAGCCCATATCTAACTTGTCATAGATGGAAAAAAGTATCCAAAAACAACATGTAATTTCACTTTTATTTCCTTCATGTTTTCCCATCCTAAAGTAATAAGTGAACCAATGAACGATACTACACTTTTTCCAGTTTAGGGAAAACATGTTGAACAACTAACTGAAATGCCTGCCAAATTCAAACTACTGTGACTTTCAAATGGGATAATTTTTGTCTTTGAACGCTAACAGGTCAACAACCAATCAGAGTCCTGTGTTGTCATATTGCATTCCCTATAAGTGAGGTGTGGTGAGCACCAAGTGAATCCATCTCTAATAAATATCATTTGCACAAAGTAAACATTCAAATTTTGCAAAAAGTGATCCACAAAGAAGATAGGGAGTAATGTTTCTAACACAACTATAAAAAAAAAACCATAACTGAATAGTTTTCATTAATAAAATACCAATATATTATAATGATGCATCACAACATAAGTACCATAATGACCATCATTATTGGTTGGTATGTATGTGTGTACATATATTTGTAATTACTCAAAAGTGAAATGTAAACTATTGACATGATGTGGTAAGCTAAGATACTTTTTAAATTTGAGAGAGAGCGAACACTGCACTTCCTGTTAGCCTGCTGTATCTGCAGAAAGTGTGCCGTCACATTATATGTTTATGATTACTTTGTTATTGGGGACAGGGCTTATTTTACTCTACGGAGTTCAAATCAGTATTATTCAGTTGTTCTTTTGCTTGAAAACCAGGGAAAAGTATATCATCTGGATCAACTTGCAAATCTAATGGGACATGAGGTAATCTACCTGCCCCCCTTTCCACTGGCAGTACAATCCAGTTGAGTTAGTGGGCTCAAATAAAACGGAGGGAGGGGGGAGGGTTGCAAACAGAAATAACACTTTTAAAGTGACTGACGTTTTATGACTTATTCACAATGAAATTGACAAGGTAACACAAGAAGACTGTGAAAATTGTGGGAGAAAACTAAAGATGATGTTTTGTAGCAGATATTTCATGTTTTGTTAAGAATAGTCAAAGAGATTGAAATTTGTAATAAAATAGAGAAATGGATAAAATGTGAGGTAGTTAGGGTGTAACCATAACAACCTGATAATGAGAAGAAATGCAAAAATGTTTTAAAATGGTTTTGTACTTCTGCATAAGATCATCATCGAGGCAAGACGTGTTTTGTGATGCTCTGCAAGTTTCCAGAAAAGTTACTATGTGAATGCATTTGTGTGATGCATCAAAGATGCAACAGTAGCTTGTGCGCTTTTAAGAAATAGTTAATCGTTGCATCATTCGCCGTTAGAAAAAAGACTAGAATTTTTTATAATTAAAATTGTGTGAAAGCACGTAAAGAAATATTTATGCAGAATTAAATATTCTGCTTTGGAATGCAAGTATGAATTATTAATTATTCATCAGTAGAACCATAATTTCCTCTACTGCGGTACTATGCCCGAGAGAAGATCTCATCGCTCCAGAGCTACTGAGGTGATTTGCAGATCCAGAGCTGCCGGGGAAACTATCCATAATCCTTTATTAAACTTACATGAAGCAATAGGTTTTGTCAGTTATAAAAAGTATTTACAATGTATTTACAAGTACAGAAAGTTTACAAATTAATGCATATAAAATTCTAGGTGAAATCAGATTATTTGAATGGCTTAAGGTAGTAATTATCGTAAGTTAATAACTTTACTAAGGTAACAATAAAATAAAACAATTAGATTAAAACAATTACTAGATTTCTGCAGGATCGGCACCAAAGGTGAGAAGTTCTTCAGCATCCACCATCATCCCATTAAACCACTTCAATTTGGAAATAAATATCACATGAGGACATTCTGGAGCCTATCTTAAATTTGCAAGATTCAGTGGATGAAGACAGTGACAGTGAAAAATTATCTCTTGACTTAAGTGATATTGACAGTGATACGGATGAGCCACATTTTGAATAATTCAGTTTGGGTTCTCTTACTCTAGCACCAGGGTGACTTACAGGATAGTGTGCAAGAGAGAAAGGAATATGAAAAGCATGCGGGTAATGAGGTGCAATTTTGAGCATGCAAATGCATCTCATTCACTGCAGACCAGAATATTTCCCATTTGGAAAACATCATAACCTATGAATGAGTATCAAATTTATCTTGGGGACATATAGCAAATGCCAAGTACACAATGGTTACAGCAACTTGCCTTACCAATACCATGTATTTTGAAACATGCATACTATTCAACTGCCTTTGTACCTTATCATAGAATGAGTAAATCTTTAAATAATTTTCATATTGTTGGTTTAAAATGTTTAATGGTTTGGATGGCAGTATGAAAACACAGACTGTTACCGTGTTTAAACACAAACTGTGTAAATGGTTAGCTGATCATCCTTCCTAGAGGAAAATGAATTTTTTCAGTTTAAAATTGTGACTCTAAAATGTAATTGAAGGTTGGTATTGCTTAATGACTGTAAATATTGAATAAATGAAACCACTTCTTTTTAATTAAGGGCTTTTAGCAGTAATAATGTAATATTGTATTTCACTTACAGCTGTATGTGACCGTGATTGACATTAATGATCATAGACCAGTTTTCTCACAGCAAGTCTACAACGTAGATATATCAGAGAATGTTGAAAAGGGTACTGAGATATTACGACTGATGGCTACTGATGAAGATGAAGATAAAAAGGTGTTTTACAGTCTTCATGCTGCAAGAAGTCCTGCGTCACTTTCAATATTTAAGATAGACTCTGTGACTGGAGCTGTGTTTCTAAACGAAAAATTGGACAGGTAAAATACAACTCGCTACCTTTATAAGTTAATTCTTTATCCTGCAACTTTAGTATAACAACTCAATTAAAAAAAAAAAAAATCATACCTCCCCGATAAAAGTAGGTGCAAGTTTTTCTTACGGAAAAACATGTGCTGATTTTGAAAATCAAAACAGAAATCTCCTATCAGGTCAGGTTAAAAGGATATGAAGACATTTAGTTTCTCACATACAAGGTTTCAGATAGAACATTGTTACATTTATTATTGTGATATAGTGTTATATGGTATAGTACTATATATCATATGATAACATTAATTCAAATTGTAGTTTTATGTGCATGAAATCATATTTCAACTATATATTTAAGTGACTTTCCTTTAACTCTGCTTAAAAGTGCTTGGTCGCATATGATTGCCTGCTGCTTTCCTCACAGGAAACCAACAATAATACTCCATCATTATTGGGTCCACGCAAGCTTGGTACCTCTTCTCCATGAATAGAAATGTCCTGATGAAACCATTCCCCTTGTTCATTGCTAAAATCACCCAGATTTTGCAGAAAATAGTCTAATGTAAATGGAGGAAATGGATTTTCAAAGACATTCTACAGCCCATGTCTTTGTAGCATTTCAACAAATTTATGACTAAATTTTAATACAATTCCTTTGTGGTTGTAATAAATTAAATTTAAAGGGAGTCGATTAATGACACTAAACAACACTTACTTTTAAATTTTCCCGGAACATGTTTCAGAGACTTTGCCTCCATCGTCAACCGGATATCTACTGGTTCTCAGTGGTGTAGCTGGCTATATTTTGACATAGGTCTCCTCTGGTGGCGGTTCAAGGAAGTTGCTGAAAGATTTGTTCAGCAAGTTGCTTTACCCCATTACCTGAAAGTGAGGCTAGGATCACTGATAAAGAGCAAGGGGAAATGCTTTCGTTTCCGTGGCTAGTGCATCCCAATAACAACTTTTGAGGTTTGCACACCAGTGGTTCCTGTGCTGCCTAATCAAAAAATAATGTAATACTTAATGCTGCATAAAATTGTATCTAAGAGAATTTTGAAGCTGTGACACCAAAATTCAGACTAGTCAGTTATACACTACGAAACGGCTGTAGTCGTTTGTTGTCATTTCGAAACAACCTGTATATTATCTTCGTGGAGGTAAATTTCATGATTGGTAGTGTAATCAAGATTGGTAGTGTAATCAACAGTTTTGTGTATGCAGATTTTCCTTGCTTATGCTTAAGATAATGAAACTATGAAATTCTGAAAATTCACAATTTGACATGAAATTTTAAGCACTGGATAAGCATGTACTATAAAGAGGGCATGCAAAATTTCGGTAGGTTATATTTATTACTTTTAAAAATGAAATAGTTTTGGAAATTTGGAATCAGACTGAACAATTCATTGCATAACTGAGATTTGAATCATAGGTCTTTCAGTTTCTATCTGGTTGCTTTTCTCTTACATACTGCATGTGTGAAATGGTAATTCCTAATGAAACATTTTTAGTTTATAATTCAGTTAACTGATTAATCAATAAATGATTGCCAGTATTATGCGTCAGAGCTTGTATGTTAATTATTCTTTATGCTGATTAAAATGCCTCCTTATCACATTGTTTGTTATGGTATTCTAAACTTCTTTCTGATGTTTAAACATAACTATAAACAAAATGATGGAAGGCTTCATGATATATCAGTAAAATAAAAACAGTAGTTTAATATTAAATTTTAGATGAGTCGCATTTTTTACACTTCAATACTTCAATTTCAAGCATTTAATGGAGAAAAATAATAGAAAGCAGACTTGAATCCTTTCATGGAAGTGTTGAAAACAGTGTTGTTGTATAAATTAAGTTAATTGGGAGTCGATTAATAACACAAAACAACACTCACTTTTAAATTTTCCCGGAACCGGTTTCTGAGGCCTTCCCTCTATCTTCAGCCGGACATCGACTAGTTCTCATTGGTGTAGCTGGCAATATTTTGTCTTCGGTCTCCTCTGGTGGCGGTTCGAGGAACTTGCTGAACAAATCTTTCTGGGGGATGTCGAAATTGAATACTTTGTTCCTATTTTTTGAAATAAAGATTTGTTCCCATGTGGACAGTTCTTCTTTTCCTGTTGTATGTTTTAGTAATTTTGGTTCTGGTTACAGCTAGAAATCAATAAACATTATAAAAACTTGGAAGAAACGGAATTGAAACTTTATAAACTTCAATATATCGAGATTCAACTGTATTGGAACACCACAGTGAAGCGAAAAATTATAAAATTTTAGATGAGTCGCATTTTTTACACATCTGCTTCACTTTCGTACCTATTTTGAGGACATGTTTCGCAAATCTTCGTTTGCATCTACGGCTCTTGTGCGACTGACGCTAGATCCAGCGGTGTGGGTAATTCTGGGGTTGTTGCTGCCATCTGTTGATTTAGTGATGAACTGAAATGTGGGATTCTCTTCTAGCGGGATTTCAAAGTTCATTAGTTGGTTTTTATGTTTTTCTATGTATATCCTCTCCCATATGACGAGTTCACTATGTTTTTGTACGTATTTTAGTAATTCTGTGCTATCTTCAATTTCATGATTTTCAGACCAGAAATGAGCTGCTATTGCGGACTTATCAATATTTTTGTATCTTAAGTGCCTGAAGTGTTCTTTCTTTCTAGTGCCTATGTTCCTTTTTGTCCTTCCTATGTAAATTTTTTCACAGTCTTTACACTTAATTTTGTAAATGCCTGACTTTTCCTCTGGTTTTATATTATCAGTATTATTACTGTGAAGTAGGTTTTTAATGTTGTAATTGTTTTTTGGTGCCAATGTTATATTGTATTTCTTGAATATTTTTTGGAACTTTTTTGTGGCCCAGGGGTGGTAAGTAAATTTAGCAAATCTAGTTTCTTGTTTTATTGGTGTGAGAGCTGTGATCTGTTTTAATTTCTTTTGAAGTTTGAACAATTTTAGTTTTTTATCTACAAGGTTTTTTCCATATCCATTAAAAATTAAAAATTAAAAATGGATATGGAAAAAACCTTGTAGATAAAAAACTAAAATTGTTCAAACTTCAAAAGAAATTAAAACAGATCACAGCTCTCACACCAATAAAACAAGAAACTAGATTTGCTAAATTTACTTACCACCCCTGGGCCACAAAAAAGTTCCAAAAAATATTCAAGAAATACAATATAACATTGGCACCAAAAAACAATTACAACATTAAAAACCTACTTCACAGTAATAATACTGATAAGATAAAACCAGAGGAAAAGTCAGGCATTTACAAAATTAAGTGTAAAGACTGTGAAAAAATTTACATAGGAAGGACAAAAAGGAACATAGGCACTAGAAAGAAAGAACACTTCAGGCACTTAAGATACAAAAATATTGATAAGTCCGCAATAGCAGCTCATTTCTGGTCTGAAAATCATGAAATTGAAGATAGCACAGAATTACTAAAATACGTACAAAAACATAGTGAACTCGTCATATGGGAGAGGATATACATAGAAAAACATAAAAACCAACTAATGAACTTTGAAATCCCGCTAGAAGAGAATCCCACATTTCAGTTCATCACTAAATCAACAGATGGCAGCAACAACCCCAGAATTACCCACACCGCTGGATCTAGCGTCAGTCGCACAAGAGCCGTAGATGCAAACGAAGATTTGCGAAACATGTCCTCAAAATAGGTACGAAAGTGAAGCAGATGTGTAAAAAATGCGACTCATCTAAAATTTAATAATTTATAAACTTCATTCAGTTTTAACGAAAACACTGGGAAACACGATGTGGGATAACTTCGAACAAAACTATTTGGCAATTCTAAGCAAGAAAATGAAAACAAAAACCGAAAAACTAAAGTACAAATTGACCAATTTGATGAACATTTCTTCACATCGAAACCATACCGAAAAAAAGTTTAAGAATAAGAGACACATCGGAAATAGAAACTTGAGTCCTGCAGCAATTAGTCCACACGCTAAATGCAAAACAGCAACAAGTAGCGTAAACGAAAAAACAAACACGCAAAACTTTGAAAACGTTGTAAATCTATCAAATCAAAATTTCTCCACAAAAGAATTAGGTCTTCTAAACAAAGGATTAAAAACTTGCGTAAGTTTTTCAAACGAAATTGAGGACTACATTGCAGATATAAACATTTCGGCACAGTGTCTACCAGTATCAAAACAAAACCCACTTAAAAGCCAATGTGAAAATATTTTGGAAGAAATAAAAACCAGATCCGTTCAGAAGAGCAAACAAAATATTATCCGTTCATTGAAACAAAAAAACGTCATATACACCAAGGCAGACAAAGGTAACAAAATAGTCATAATGGATAAATCTGATTACCTTGAAAAAAATGGAAGAAATGCTAACTAACAGTGAATATGAAACCATTAACAAAAATCCATTAACAGCTTGCATAAAATCATTTGAAAAAACAATAGCAAAATCAAGTATAATATCAAACAAATATGCAGTTAAACCAGATAACCCAACCTTACCTAGACTTTATGGCTTACCCAAAATACACAAACCATCCATAACAATGAGACCTATAGTTAGCAGTATAAATTCACCAACATACAAACTTGCAAAATGGCTAACAAACAAATTCAACTCATTTCCAAAATTCGATAGCCTAAGCATCAAAAACACCTATGAACTTATAGAACACATTAAGGATACTGAACTAAATGAAGAAGACACACTAGTCTCATTTGACGTTAAATCACTGTTTCCCAGCATACCAGTTAAACAACTCCCAACATTGATAGAAAAATGGCTCAAATCACTTGGAATGTCATCACTTGAAATTTCAGATTACATCGAACTTACCAATTTATGCATAGAACAGAATTTCTTCGAGTTTCAAACAAAATATTTCCATCAAACTTCTGGTTTAGCAATGGGCAACCCCTTATCACCCTTCCTGGCCGATCTGTACATGAGTGCACTAGAAATAAGGATCACTAAAGGTTTCCCATGGATGTTCAAACTCTGGCAAAGATATGTAGATGACATATTTGCCATAGTGCCAAAAAAACACATCAGTGATGCACTAAAACTTTTAAATATTCAAGAAAAAAGCATCAAGTTCACTGTAGAAGTTGAAAAAGACGAGTATTTACCATTTTTAGATCTAAAAATAATCAGAAATAAAAATAGAATAAACTTTGGCATTTACAGAAAACCAACACAGACAGACAACTACATAAAAGCTAATGGCTACAATCCAAGATCCCACAAACAGGCAATCTTTAATAGTTTAGCACACAGACTGATCAACATCCCCCTCACAGCAGAAGAATACAAAATAGAATACAACAAAATTATTGAAATAGCACAGAAAAATGACTTTCCCAAATCACTAGTAGACAAAAAAGTGAACTTAGCAAAAAAGAAGAAACTACTAAAGGAAACCACAACCCTCTCAGCTACAGAAACTAAAATGATCTTCAAAAAATTCACTTACCATCCATGGGCCTTTGATAAATTCAAAAAAGTCTTCAAAAAACAAAACATTCAACTAGCTCCAATGAACCATTACTCCTTAAAAAACCTAATTTGCTCAAACATCAAAGATGCCATTCCATCTAACAAGAAGTCTGGTATATATCAAATTGAATGCTGTGACTGTAGTCAAATTTATATTGGAAAAACCAAAAGAAATTTAGAAACAAGAGCAAAGGAACACTTTAGGAACATAAAATACAAACAATTAGAAAAATCAGCAGTTGCCACGCATTTCTGGGAAAAAAACCACAACATAAATCCAGAACCAAAATTACTAAAACATACAACAGGAAAAGAAGAACTGTCCACATGGGAACAAATCTTTATTTCAAAAAATAGGAACAAAGTATTCAATTTCGACATCCCCCAGAAAGATTTGTTCAGCAAGTTCCTCGAACCGCCACCAGAGGAGACCGAAGACAAAATATTGCCAGCTACACCAATGAGAACTAGTCGATGTCCGGCTGAAGATAGAGGGAAGGCCTCAGAAACCGGTTCCGGGAAAATTTAAAAGTGAGTGTTGTTTTGTGTTATTAATCGACTCCCAATTAACTTAAGCAGACTTGAACTTAACCAGCAGAATTCAGCACTATCTACATCAGTATTTAAATTGTAGTTTAACTGTAAATACACAAATTTAGAGCACAAGTTCCATATGAAACTGTAAAATATAAAGAAATGGGCCCATGCTAAAGAAATTTTGAATCATGTATATTATTCTTTCCTGCTGTAGGATAAGATGGAAGTTTAATTCAGATATTTTAACATTCATTGCCATGCCAGGAATACAAACCATGGATATTACAATTTCTTTGCCAGTGATCTAATATGGTTTCAATAGACACCACAATAGAGGTTTTAACAGGATATAAATTGACAGTTTGGAACATTTTTACAAATTATATAATTTTGAGTCGAACTAGTACTCAAGTGCTTCATTGTATCATAGTCCTTGCTCATAGGAATATTTACAGATGTTGTGTGGGAATCAATGGTGGAACATCTACACTAAAAGCTAGATTTTCATAGTTCAAATTGTGATGTCAGAATTATATTTTTACTAATCTGTTTCAGCTTTCTAAATTGAGACTTTTATGAATTTTTCATAAAATTTTACATGTGTCTTTCGTTTTGCTATGGTTTATGTCTTAAAGATACAACGAAATGCTTATAACTCACCTATTATACATTTAGGAATGTTAATAACTGATTTCCATACTGTGATCACCACTGCTGCCAGCTTCACCTCCTCTTCCTGCTCCTCCTTGTTTATTATTCCTATTTATATTATTATTATTATTATTATTATTATTATTATTATTATTATTATTATTATTATTATTATTATTATTATTATTATTATTATTATTATTATTATTATTATTATTATTATTATTATTATTATTATTATTATTATTATTATTATTATTATTATTATTATTATTATTATTATTATTATTATTATTATTATTATTATTATTATTATTATTATTATTATTATTTATTATTATTTATTATTTATTATTATTTATTATTATTATTTATTATTATTATTTATTATTATTATTTATTATTATTATTTATTATTATTATTATTATTATTATTATTATTATTATTATTATTATTATTATTATTATTATTATTATTATTATTATTATTATTATTATTATTATTATTATTATTATTATTATTATTATTATTATTATTATTATTATTATTATTATTATTATTATTATTTATTAGTATTATTATTCAGTGAACTACACTCCAACTTTGTAGAATTTGTTATTGTTAGTTGAGCATCTTGTCATAACCAGTATAACAGGCTTCAGTGATTAGCATGTTGCTTTCAAATATAATCTTCAGCACTTTTATTTTTATTTCAGGGAAACAATAGAAGAACATATACTGACAGTAATGGTTAAGGATCAGGGAACACCGTCAAAACGTAATTATGCTAGAGTTGTCGTCACTGTACATGATCATAATGATCATCCTCCTGAATTTACAAGTCCCATTCTTCAGGGGAAGGTATTTGAGACGTCTCCAGTTGGCACTGCTGTGGTACAAGTTTATGCAATTGACAGAGACCGGGGCCAAAATGCTAAAATCTCTTACTCAATAACTTCAGGTGAGTGTAGGCTCAGTGAGTGAAACAAGATTTAAAAACTGTGTATATTCAGTCTAGAGATTCATTAACCCTAATGCATTATTGAGCCATCTTGAATGTAATACACTAAACTGTAGCCTTAGTATATAGTTCTTATATTCATGAAATGAGATTTCAGAATCTAACAGTTCTGTAACATTAAGATGTAGAGGTTTCCAGGCTTACTGGCCCTGGTGAAGTAGGAAAAACTGAAGTTTGTGACATTTTGCTCGTACATGTGTCAAGCATCCTCAGAGGACTTCTGGCAAACTAGAGTGGCTCTGGCATAGTGCACCAATTATATATAGGTGGGAGAGTGACCACCTACTTTCCTTCTATTGGCTTCACGTCTGCCAGTCCCAAGATGGCTGCTAGGCCTATGTCTCGGTTAGCCAGCTCATGTGAATGGTTTCATTCTTGTGTTTTGTAACACGGTAAACCAGGTTTTGTGCAAACTTGTTGCTTCCTCCTTCCTATTAAAATTATGTTTGTGCATGAAGATTTCAATAGTCTCCCAATAAACTCTGGTGTGATGCTAGGCTGTGTTGTCGGAACCTCTGTTTCATGGAACTTGATATCATGTCCCATCAGAAGGGCGTGTTCAGCAACAGCAGATTTTTCAGTATGTACCAACCGGCAGTTGCTTAGGTGTTCCTTAATACGGGTGCATATGCTACATTTAGTAGTGCCAATGTACACCTTGCCGCAGCTGCAGGGAATACAGTAGATCTCTTTTGTGGTGAGAGGGTCCCGTCTGTCCTTGACTGATCAAAGATGGTTATTTAGCTTCTTGGTGGGCTTAAAGACGGTTCTTATGTTAAATTTTCCTAAAAGTTTGCTGATTATGTCTGTGACTTTACTTATGTACAGTAGGTAGGCTGTACTCTGCGGTTTCTGTGTCTTTGTGTCTCCTACCCACACAGACTGCTATTTACAGAAAGCTTCAAACCACCACCTGTGGCAGAAGAGAGACGTAATAAGGACCTTGACTGCACGGGCTAGGCATATCTGTGAACCGGCCACCTTAGAACAAGAATGCAAACACCACAGGCTAACGGGTATGGCTTAAAAGAGATAAAACAGGCTTCACACTCCACTAGAGTAACGAAAAGCATTAAATTCTCCGGTTGACTCATATATGTACAGGTACATTGGCCATGGTAGCTCAATGGGTAAGAGAGACTGGACAGAAACCAGGAGATCCGTGGTTCAAATCCCGGCCATGGCATTGTATTTTTCAGGTTAACTCTGTCTATCCAAAACGTTAGCCTGTATATGGCTAGTGTGAAGAAATGATTAATTTCCATCAGTTGATTTAAATTGAGACCATGTTTCTCTCCCCTTTCATGGATAGCTTTCTGTCAGAAGAAAGCTCATAGTTGGACTGACTCTGATCTCAGTTCCATACAGAACTAATTTTTTTTTTTTTTTTTTTTTTTCCCATGAAGTGCTCATTGAGTCAGCAACAAACATTTGAGCTCTTTGAATTAGCTCTTCTTCATCATCCTTATCTTTTTGTACTTGGAGTATATGATATGACGTGATGTTCATAAACTTGCTTTTCAAATTCGTAATAATTCTAATGAAGCTGTAAAGTTTATACACCCAAGATTTGGCTACATCCAATGCCCAATGTTGTAAATGCCAATAATGAATGGTGGAACTGCATTCTTGCACTTCATCAAAAATTCGCCATTACAATTGCCACATAGTCCAGTATGTTTTTAATATTGCTTTTAGCCTTCAGTTTAGGGTATGCAGAAACTTGTCGTATGTGTCAAAATCTCTTACATGATAATCATTGTATATGTTCTCTTGTGTGTTGTCATCCAACAATGTGATAACACTTGCAACTTCAACCTTCTTATCAGGAGAGGGTTGGAATTAACTGTCATTGCTTCCATTACCTCTTCCCATACTTGCCATTTCACTACTGCTTGCAATGAGTTTTTTGTCATTATCATCACTAGCATCATAATTATGGTTAGTGTGACAGCAGTATCTGTTTCTAACTTATGCTCATATTTCTTCACTGTAATAGATATCAGAAAACATGTGAATGATTCATCTTCTACACCAATACCATCTTCACAAAGAATAGTTCTTCATAACTTTATCTCAACCAATCTCAATACATTAGCAGAATTGATTACCAATCGCCGATCCATCTGACACTTCACTACACAAATAACTTTACAAAATGCAGCTTCAGAGGTACACTACAGCATCCCTACTGGTCTTGACTGGCGTACCAGCAGGTCAATGTGCAATTGGCACATGCAGAGGCTTCTAATGGACGACTGCAGAGTTTTGCAGATGAGCAAGTATCACTAGTGCAATAAGCGACCTTTAAATTACCTCACATGATTTTGGTGTACATATGTTTGTTTGAGCCCAAGTACTTTCCTTGTTATTGGGGGAGAAATATGTGAGACAGTTGGAGAATTTGATGCCATGCTGGCATGTTGTCATAGTAGCTCATTTAGTAAATGAAACTGGACAGAGACTGAAAGACCAGTTACTTCATATGCTGGCTATGGTATTGAATTTTTCACTCTCCTCTACACAGCATACAGGAAGTTGATTAAGTTATGCATTAAAGTGTCATTTTTAAGATTTCTTTTTTACAAAGACTGTTTTAATTATTGCAATAACTAAATGGTGAATAAATCATCATTATCATTATCATCATCATCACTACCATCATCCACCATCCACCCATCACCCATCCACCCATCATCATCATTTTGTTGTGATAAAAGAAAAGAAGTATTTCATATAGAAAAATTGGTGAATACTCAACATCTTTTCATTCCAAATTGTCAGTTTTCAAGGATTTTACTGTAATTACCAGCAAAAGTTCAATGCCAGATAGTTAATGCTTGCTCTATTTACTATAACAGGTAACGTTGGAAATGTCTTCAGTATTGATCCAGAAATAGGGACCATTCATGTAGCACGAGAGCTGGATTACAGTGTTATGTCAGAATACACACTTATGGTAAAAGCAACAGATGGTGGTTCCCCACCACTTTTTTCAACAATACATGTTCACATCATGGTCACAATGGCTGATAATGCTCCCCCAAGGTAAGTTACCATTTGAAACCAAAGGGATGCTTATGTATTGTATTGTATTATATTTATTTCATCCTTTGGAACATTGGGGCGGTTCCCCTCCTTGTGGTTTGGATTTATATCACATGATGTGGTGACATATCTGAAGAAGGATTCGCACCGTCATGAGGTCTACGCCCCACATGTGCAAAAGTTTTGCGCTCCCTCGGTGTGGCGATGCTTGTAGAAGCCAAACCTTACCTTGATGTAGAAGTGATGAACCTTTTGTCTAAAAGCCGTGAAGATGATGTTTTCGAAGATTTCTATAAATCCTCTCTCCGGCAGCTGTGGCGAGCGATGAGATGTGAAACTTCTCAGGCGTGGTATCGATACAAAAGGGATTTCACTTTTGGGCAACTATGGAATAAAATAATTAATACCTTTTTACTTTACTTGGAATTATATTTCTCGACATCATTTTCTTCTTTATATGCGACTTTTTCCACTGATTTATATAGCTCTTTACTATATATTAATTTTCTCCTTTTATTTATAAATGATGCAACAGTTTTTTTTTTTACTTAAATTATTTATCGTAGCGTCGCGTCTTTGATGTATATTTTAAACATTTACTAAACGTTCATAAATGATGAACTCAAATAACTTCTAATAGTTTCAAGAAGTCTTTTACCTAAAACACGTCTACCCTCTTCGAGAGTTAAAGCCAGAAGAAAAAATTTAAGAATAAAATCATTGGTTCTTTTTTCTATTTTTGTTGCTAAGCCACCACAATACTTAATGCTGATTGGTCCTACGTCACAATTTGGGATTTCAATAAACCTAAGCATTTGTTGCATCATATATATGGCCTGCTTGGTTATTAACTTAAGTTGAATTACAGATGGCCATGTTTACCTAATATGTCCATGTATGCAGTATCAGCTTCAACATAATACATATGTTATAGGACACGTCAGTTCAAGATACAAAAATAAATATAAAAAGTTACTTAAGACTAAAAACTGTAACAGATACAGGATCCAACAAAAGTCTAAAGTAGAAAAGGAAATAAAAACAAAATATATAAAGATCATAGAGATATGCTATATAAAAGTAATTGTTCACAAATGTGGAGTTTACTCTATTTCATGATTTAGGAAATCCTCTACGTTGTAAAATTTTCTCTCCATTAGCCTTTTTGAATTTTGGTTTGGGCTCAATATTCTTTATACTCTGTGGTAGTTTATTGAATGAACGTAGACTAGCATATGTGAAGCTACTTTCATACAATTTGGTTCTATGCGAATTGATAAATAGATTGTTCTTTGCTCTAGTGTCATGTGTATGAACTTCTGCATTTGTTTGTTTAGATAAACAAGGGAAAACCAAATTAAAATTAAAAATTAAGAGAAGATGAGTACAGCATTGGATAAAATGTTTAAATTTGTATGGATTTTTTTAGGTAATTGTTGACTTAATCCATTTTTAATTTCTCTACTACATATTTACAGTAAATAGAAGTATTTGATACACAGATTTCACTGGAAGTGCATACTTAGACCCCCTGAACTCAAAAAAAAAATATATATTTATAAAAAAGTGTGCATGTGTGAAAGTTTAAAAATTGAAAAGTTGGTTAAATATGTGTCAAACTTGGTATTTAAGTTCATCTTCCAAGGAGTTAATAAAGATTTGCAGGAAAATCTCTCCAGCCCAAACTACTGTTTACATGGAAAATTTTTGAAAATTTTTATTTTCTGAAAAATAACTCAGAATATTAGCAATGGTGACACTGGAACCTGTTGGCCAATACAGTCTTTATCATGAATATTGGTTCCTCCTTAAGTAAATTGTCTGCACCATTGTCTTGACTATGCTGTCATTCATAAAGTATTGTAACAATCTGAATCATGCCAATTTTTATGTGGTATTTCTCTTTGTTAGGTTTAGCAAGCAAGAACATGCAGCAGAGATTTATGAAAATCAGCCAATAGGAACATACGTTAAACATCTGGAAGCTCGTAGTACTTCATCTTTGTTTTTTGAAATAATAGATGGTAATAAAGATGACATGTTCTTCATTAATCCAAGCACCGGAGTTATAATCACAAAACGTCAATTAGATTATGAGCTGAATAAATTCTACAATCTCTCAGTGGAAGCCACTAATATGGTAAGTAACTTCTCAAGTAGAATTAAAGGTATGGGGGAAACGTACCAAAAGTTAAACATTAATTGGGACTCCTTTATTTTAATATATCTGAACTTAAAATAAAGATTTGCGATTTGACACATAATAACTCACAATTCATTAACTTTTTTTTCCATTACAGCATACAAATATTGGAGATTTATAGTAATAAGGAATGAAAACTAATGGTTAAAAGAAGAAAATAAATGGGATTACCTTTTTTATGTTAAAAATTGTAGTTTTCTCTTTCATTTATTTTAAGTGCTCTGTTTACAATAATATAATCTAGGAATTCTCTTTTACCACATACTTTATCTATAATAAAGCAATCTGATAACAAGATTTCACCAGAAATATGTTTGGTGAGTTCCCTGAACCTCCTCTGCCGCCACTCTAAAAAATAGGAAGCAGTTTTAGGAAAAAAGTGTTGTCTTTGTGAACAGAAAAATGAAAATCAGAAGAACCAAGCTATGTTCTTAAGTCATTGTTTAATTATGCCAAGTGAGGGTTAAGAAAATCTCCATGTGCCAAGCTACTTTTTGATTGCAAGCACTTTTTTTTTTTTTTTAAATAACTGGTGGTTTTAATTAAAATACATCCATATTTAAGATATTTACAGGAGTAATAACACTAAGGTAGCTACAAAATAGGAAAGAACTTAAGGCAGGGCAGGGCATGACTCTTCTATTGCTACTAGCCAATGCGGTGCATGCAACGTTGTACAATTAAGCATGCATACTGGCTCACTTTGCCGAACCATACAGTTAATTTCTTTACATGCTTTAAAGATACTAATTAAAGAATTATTTTGTTTTTCCCATGTTATAGAGCTGTTTTTTCTGAGGATTACTGCCCAAACTCCATGTTTGTGGCACATCTGGTTTCGGAGATATGCAAAGATAAGGCGCCTGTCTAGAAAGAAATGAATCATTAACTGTCAGTGAAGAAAAGCACAAATGTTCTATGTTGCAGTTGCATTTTGTACCTTGCATTCAGTAAAGTGGTAAAGTAAGTTTAAGAGTGCACACGTGCTTTTCAAAGTTAGTAAATATACCACTTAGCAAGCCTAGTACTGGTGCACCTAGTAGTAACTGCAAAACAACTCGTAAGATTTTACATAAGCAGGCTAGAAATATTCTTGTTAAAGTGTATTCCTTTTTCAAACAGATGTCAATTAAAATATTTTTGAAAGTACAAATTTTACTCAGAATCGAGAATTAATGTTACAAGGTTGTTACGTGAGTGCTCATTCTGTGACGAACATTGTTAAAGAAGGCAGACAGTTTACTAAATTAGGAGAGTTTCCATATTTAGATCTCCAGGAGACATCGAGCAGCTAAAAAGCATGCTACCAACTTAAACAGTTTTCAAAAGTATGTTTTACATATAACAATTTATGATTTATAGTACAAGGTAGAATATCCAGCTGCCAAAATGCTGACCAATTTAATAAGGGTAAAATAGAATAAATGAATTCTGTATATTCTATGCATAATAGTCTGAAATCTCTTGGGTTCAAATGCAGGAGAACCAATGATGGTCGCAAATTTCTGCTTGAAAGAAGCAATATTGTTGCTGCAAGATTAAAATTTCTGCACAGAATGCACAACATTAGTACATGAGATTCATGGTGTAAAAATGCTTCATAAATACACATTCATATCTTCCATATTTATTAAGTATTTTAAATAAACAAAAATTGGTTTAAAGTCTATGACAGGCAGTATACAAATATGGCATCATTAAAATAGAAACTATATTCAAAAATCATTGAAATGTCACTATTTTGTAGCAGGCACCTTCTTTCGTAGAATACATCTAATTTGAGTCATTTTGTTTTTTGTGCATATGAACCATAGCTAAATAAGCGAACTGTTTTCCAGTTCAAGGTTTTAAGTTTCAGATTAGGCGATAATCATTGTTTATGTTCTCACACACATGCTGAAATATTAAGGGAACTTCTCTATCAGCATTGTATCACTGTACATGTCAGCATCTGTATGATACTTGCTAGGTGGATTCGGTGAGACAAAGACAGATATATCTTCCATCTCTGTCGCCCGCTAGCCGTGGAACTGGCAACACCAAGACTACGATAACTGTATTGGCTCAATCCATGTTCATTCTTATTTTGTAGCTACTCTATCTGGAATTTGCTGTCAGTCTGCAAGGTCAATTTCCTTATGAAGATAAGATACTTTTATTTATCCTTTGAATACAATGATTTCAAGGACACGTCAACTCCAATTTTTATACATATATACATACATAGTTTTATCTTTTTACATATCTCCATACTTAAATTCTTCCAAACTATAGAATGCATTTGTTATTAAGAATGTTTTTATTGCCGTCAGTTTATATTCCATTTTATTAATTATTTTAATTTCTTCTGGTAACTTATATAATAGTTCTTTACCCATGCTTTTACTGCAGCGGTTGTTTAGAGTTCCCCTATACACTGATTTAAAATAGTCGTAATTATTTCTTAGAGTATAATTATGTATACCATGATTTTTTTGGTTCTTCTTTTCCTTGTAAAATAATTTTTATTGTTTCATATATATATATGCATGGAACAGTTAAAATACCAAACTCTTGAAACTTTAATTTGCATGTCTGTCTGCTACTTATTTTTGCCATTATTCGAATTGCTTTTTTTTTTTTTTTTTTTTTTTTTTTTTTTTTTTTTTTTTTTTTTTTTTAGTTTCAATACTTCTTTTACTTCTGTTGCTGTGATGTTTCCCCATAAAGTTATCCCATATTTTATGTGTGAGTATATAAATGCATAGTATACTTGTTTTAAAGTTTCATAATCCATATTTTTTCCTACTTGTTTCATTATAAATATACCTTTATTTAACTTTTTAGTTATATGAGATATATATGGCTTCCAGTTAAATTGTTAGTCTATTATTACACCTAAAAATTTAGTGTGTTGAACTTCCGGTATTGTTTCACCATCTATTGTAGTGTGTTGAACTTCCGGTATTGTTTCACCATCTATTGTAATGTTTATATCATTTTTATTATAATTTCCTAATTCAAAATTTATCCATGCAGTTTTGTGTGCGTTTAGAATCATATTTAGGTTTAAATAGTGCTGTTTTATTATTTGAATTAATTTCATTGCTTTCTTTTCCACCTCCATTGCTGACTTGCCTCTAATTATTATTGTCATGTCATTTGCATATCCAATTCCCACACCTCCATTTCTTAGTATTATTTCAAAAATATCATTCACATAGACTAAAAATAAAAATGGTCCTAGTTTAGAACCCTGTGGTACTCCTTGTTTAACTGATTGAAAATATGATCTAACTTTCTTTTTCATACCCGAGCCATTTCTATGGTTTATTTTCACACACTGTTTTCTGTTTTTCAAATATGATACTATCCACTTTTGCGCTAATCCTCGAACCCCATGATTTTCTAATTTACTTGTAAGTATATCTATATCCACACAATCAAACGCTTTTGATAAATCTAAAAATATAGCTATTACTCGTTCATGGTTATTTAATGCATTAATTATAATACTGTTTACTTTATTTATTGCATTTATTGTTGATTTCTTTTCTTGGAATCCAAATTGCCATTCTGATATTATGTTAAGCTTTTTAAAGTACATTTGTAAATTGTTTTAGGAACACACCCTCTATGATTTTTGAAAACGTAGAGCATAAAGTTACAGGCCTATAATTTACTACATTTGTCTTGCTTCCCTTTTGTTTATATAGTGGTCTTACAATTACTTCTTTTAGCCTATCTGGAAAAATGCCTTGAATTAATGAAGCATTCGTAATATGTGCCATTACTTTAGAAATCTCATGTTTAATATATTTTACAATTTTGTTAGAGAACTCATCCAAAACCATTGATTTTTTAGGCTTAAGCTTATCAATTTCTTCTAAAATATTTTGTTCTGATATTTCAAATACACCCATTGATTTTGTTTGACTAGGTGATGTTATTACATTAGCTACTTGATTTACTACTTGGGTATTGGATTTTGCTTGATTTGTGATATTTATATAATAACTGTTAAATTTATTACAAATCTCTCTAGGGTCGTTTATATCTTTATCATTTTCTTTTAATATTATATTTTCCATTTGCTTTGTTTTACTTTGGTTATGCATTTTATTTACCAGACTCCATATTGTTTTCATCTTATTTTCTGCATTTGCTACCAGTATCCTGTTATACCTCATCTTTGCACTTTCACATACATCTCTAAAAATTCTATTATAATTTTCAATGTAATTGTATGATCTCTCCCCTATATTTACATGCTTCAAAGAATTTAGAAATTTTACCCTCTCCCATGAAATGTTTATCCCTTTTGTCAGCCATTTTTTCTGTGTTATACCTTTTGCTCGTGACTTAATTTTAACCTTTTTTATTGGCATCTCACTGTTTAACCCCTTTTGTAGTATACTATTAAACCTTTCAAACTTATCATTTACATCTACAGTTTCATATACCTGTTCCCAGCTAACCTTAGATAAATAATCTTTTAGACTCTGTAAACTATTTATATTTATTTTTCTTTTATATTCAAAATTATTTGGTAGTATATCTTTTTTAAGATTAACTTTTAATAACTGACCATAATGATCCCCTATTCCTGTGTTAATTACTTTAGTTTCCCATTTATTTTCCATTAAATTTATAAAAACATTGTCTATACAAGTTTTTGTTTGTTTAGTAATTCTTGTTGGTTCTTTTATACCAATTTTTAAATTCAGCCTAGTTAGGGTTTCAGTGAGCATAATTTTATCAAAATTTTCCTTATTAAAATCAATGTTTATGTCTCCCATGATGATTTTAATCCTATTTCCCGAAATGGAGCTTATAAAACTTTCTAGTTTTTTTATAAAAGTTTTTTTTTTTATTTGCTGCTGGAGATCTGTATACTCCAATTATTACAAATTTTATTTCCTTTAAACTAATCTCCAAAGCAGCTAATTTGCATTCCAATTCCACTACAAAATTGCTACAATCTAATTATTGACATTTTATTGACTCATCCACGTAAATCGCTACTCCCCCACTATTGTGCTCCCTCCTACAGTAGTATACCTGTAGTTTATATCCTTCATAATTATTTGCTATTATTTCCTCAGATTTTAACCCATGCTCTGTAAAAACTATCACATTTGGTTTTATTTCATTTATGTTTAATTCTATAATTGTTCTCTTATTGCTAATATATTGCACAATTTGATGAAAACAGATAAAACCCCCTTTGCATTTGCTAATTTTATATGGTACCTTTAATTTTTTTTGCATTTCATGTATCTCATCTATGTTTTGCTCTTTATTTATTTCAGAATTTTTTTTGGCATCATCTGAGCAGCATTTTAGTTTCCCTGTTCCATGCATATATTTATCACTTTGTTTATCACTTGACTTAATATATAAGTACCCTTCCTATTCAAGTGTAACCCATCTCTACCTAAACAGCTTTCATCTACATGTCTATTTGGATCTACATATATTGCCCTTGCTGCCTTACATGCCCATTTAATTTCCTCATTTATATCCATTATAAACATTTTGCTATAGTCTCTTATGATTACACCGTTTACAATTATAGTTGCCCCCGGAAAACACATTTTTGCACACACACTTGAACTGTAAACTTCCTCCATAATTTTGTTTGCACATTTTCCTTTCCTAATGTCGTTTGTGCCCACGTGTAAAACTACTACTTTTGCTTTGCACCTTTCACTGTCATTTTTTATAATGTTCGGCAGGTATTCTGCCTTTACACCTCTAAAAACTTTCACTTTTGCATCACATCTTCCCAGATTTACGTTTTTTTATTATTGAGTCACCATACACAATAACATTATCAGCATCTTCGTTCTTCTCATTTTCCCTCTTGTGTCATTCAGATGGCCTTGGTATTATTTCCCTTGCTTTTGAACTTGTCCATTTGTATTTATTGTTGCTTTCAATTCTTTCTCCTGCTCCAGTTTTTTCGCCTTTGTGTAGTCTTCTTTCTTCTGATCCAAATGTTTCGTCGTCTTCTTCACGTAATGCCTCAAATCTGTTTGTGTTTGTGAAGCTTTTTGAGGTTACCTCGCATGCTGCCAGACTTTTCTTTGTTTTTGCTGCATATGATAAACTCTCTCTCTGAACCAGCAGTTGAGCTTTTAGTTCCCCATTTTCCATTTTTAATACTTTTACCTCATCTTGCGCCTTTTTCAAATCGTTGTTTAACAATTCTAATATCTTTTGAAGCGACGCTATCATCTCTGCTTCCCGCAGACCATGTGCTATTTTCCATTTGCTTTTTTTTTCCTCTTCCAAAATTCTCATAGCGTTCCCTTCATTTTTACTACTTACTTTGGCTGTTGAGTTTCCATTTACATACTCATTTACTACATTATTTGTACTTTTGGTTTCATTTTCTCATAAATTTTTCCAGCCGCTTCTTGTAACCCTTTCACTTGCCGCCATCTTGACAATAATCTAATTGATGAACTAATCTTGTAATAGTTAGATGGAATAGTATTTGTTTTAGGAAAAATGTAGAGTTTATTAACATGTAGGTACAGTTAGCTATAATTGAACCTGCTTGGTAAGAAGAAATGGCATGGGAAGATAGTTAAAAGTTGTGTAGCAGGGGTAACTAAATGACAGTCAGTACTGAGATGAATGATTTAAAGGTTTTGTTTTGCCCTGTACTCTCCTTAATGGTGATGCAGCTATATTGCTCTGATAATGTTCATAATGGAACTCCTATTCTATCAGTGTCATATAGAGACCACTCTCTAGACACAAAGTCAGGCTACAAGCAATAAAAACAGCAGTAGAAGTAGGTAGAAGATGTCGGTAAGGAAAGTGATGTGGGTGACCAACAACAGTTCTCCTTTTTAGCCCCACTCGTCCCCTTCCTCTTTATATTGCTCATAACCTAAACTCAAGTATAATAAGAGTTTTATACAAATATAAAAATTTGTAACAAAAACTTCACTTATCTTAAGAAAATTATGTTAATTCTTCTTTCTAATTGAAATTGATTTCACGAACTCTTGTTCGCATCGTCAGTCAAAGAAACCCACAGGTAGAAAACCACTCCTGTGGTTTTCTTTGACTGACGACACGAACAAGAGTTCGTGAAATTGATTTCAGTTAGAAAGAAGAATTAACATCATTTTCTTAAGATAAGTGAAGTTTTTGTTACAAATTTTTATATTTGTATAATATTCATTGCTTCACTGTAGCTAGCTTCATTTCCTACATAATAGTAAGATTTTCTTGGTATTAGTGTCTCCTGTGTGTCAGTTGAACTGCAGTGATTACTGATTTGCTAACCACTTGTTAAATGACACTGGAGATGCACATACTTGTTAACTGTGAAAATGGTCAATAATTTGCTTAAGAAACTCTTTGTAAGGAGTATGAGGTTCTTTTATGTGCAAATCAACTGGTCCTGTATGTTTCATTTTTCTCCTTCCAAAGAAAGCCATGCCAAGGATTAACCATTCCTTCTGCTATGATCTCCAGTGCTATTAAATTATGCAATAACCAAGAATTAATTGGCCTCTTAATGCTGAAATTATTCTCTTATATATGCTGCTCTTCTTCTAATTCCTAGAATGGCTTTCATATTACTTTCACAGGCAGCACCACTGAAGCAATTTAAATAACTGTGATCATTAAGACAAGAGGAAATATACTGGCCATCCATTCAAAGCCAAATAGCACAAGTTCAAATTGCAGCCACTGCAGTCAAATGTCCCTATCATAAAGGATGAGGAGAGCTTAATTAAAGTAATCAGTATGATGGCATACCTGGGTTACATTTGACTGCAGTTGGATGGATTGTGCTTCTTATTCTTTTTACATAAAAGATTATTATTTTATTGAAAAAATTCATGTTTCTAGTATGTAAGAGCTATAAATGTATGTATTTTATTGTTGAAGGTTAGTATAATATTAAATTAAAAAAGGGTCATAAAAAATCTAAAATCTTTGTCTAAAATATGCTACACCAGGCCTGAAGGGTTTAAACATAAGAGGTAATGATTTTGTTCATAATACTCATTTAAAACTGATAATGTGAATTCTTCCTTATAACTCTAAAGTGAAAAAATTGTCATTTGAGAGTAGGTAAAAAGCAGAGTGTAATATTAGTTTCATCAAATAATAACCGTATTTCTTAAACTTATTTTATTTTCATTTCAGGCTGGGGCTAAAGCACAGTGTAATGTTATAGTTCATGTACTGGACAGAAATGATAATGCTCCTCGCTTCCTGCAACCATTTTATTCTGGTTCTGTCAGTGAAGCTGCTGCTATAGGTTCACTTGTTTTGACAAATACGAGTGCACCTCTTGTCATAACTGCTCGTGATTTGGACTCTGAATTGAATGCTTTGTTGAACTATGACATAATTGAAACACTGCCACGAAAATATTTTCATATTGATTCGAGCACAGGTAAAATTAATTATCTAATTACTTAATGTTATTTATTATAAGTGTGTTTATTTTAATGTCAATTTTAAATATTGACCATAAAAGAAAAGATATATTTAAGAGCTTACCATCATATGTACCATACACATCAGTTGATAACAAATTAATTTCCTTCATTAATTGAGCATCGGTTATATTTACACTACCTCAGTTATTTTTTAAAACTAGAATTCAAACTTTACAAAATTGAGGTAGTGTAAACATAACCAATATTCAATTAAAGTGATTAACCTCACTGTTCAAAAACTTCCAGTTATCAATTCTAGTTTCCTATAATTATACATTCATAAAGAACAGATTTTATCTTGGTAACTTTTTACTATTTTTTTAAAGAATAGTGAGCTAGATTGTCAGGATTTAAAAGTGAAAATGTGACTTACAAAGCATATACTCAGCCACTTAAATATAGCATTGACAGTTTTCTTCTTATTCTTAAGCTGCTTCTTTCCTATTGCTCTTTCTAAAATGTATTTTAACCTATATCACTAGATTAAGGATTATTCAGCTTGAACTGCAAATCTATATGACAGATGCTTATCAAAATTTGCAGCAATTGATAGTTTGGCTTTAATGAGTTCAACAGTCCTTGCCAATCTGTTTTGATAGTTAATCAAAGCATAGAAGCATGGAATACCTATGCTAAGAGTGTTCATCTTCTAAATCCTTTTCATGAACTTCACCACAGTTTATCATTTGTGTAATAAATACTTATTCAAAATTTTCTCATCCCTTTATTTTATTTTTCCTTGCAAATATTGTTAAAATATATTGTACGTTACAGAACTGGAGCATTTGTAGGTATATAGCTTGTTATACAAACAGGCATTACAAGTAAATGCAATTCCTGTTAGTTTTTAAAGTAAAACTCTTGTAAACAGCATAAATTTTCATTTATAAATGTTTAAGCTTGTTAGTCAAGTTCATTTTTACAAACTTACATTTTGAAGTAGATTATTTCGAATTCAAATAAAACTTAGGTTTCACAAGGATTATAAATATTGTGGAACATTTACCCTTGCAACCACATTAAGACTAAAGTTTGATATTTTGTTGGATAAAGCGTATATCAAAGCTGCATGTTTGATTTACAGGAGCCATCCGAACAGTGATGACTTTGGATCACGAGCAAATATCAGAATTTCATTTTCATGTGAAGGTCTCTGATCTTGGGAAACCACGATTGTCATCTGAAACTGTGGCAACTGTTGAAATAACTGTGACTGATGTAAATGATTGTGCTCCCAGATTCACCCATTCTGTGTACAATACCACTCTCTTGTTGCCAACTTATAAACATGTAGCTGTTCTACAGGTAAAGTGTACCATATAAATACTTTTTATTAAATAATGATTTACAAGCTTTTATCATAGTCATAGTAGTAATAATAGGAATAGTATATGATATTATGGAAAAATTTAGTCTGCCATAGATGTAGGGAAGTTATAGTGGTGAAATTTTTTTTTAAGCATACTTAGAAGCAGGTAGTAATGAATTAACCGTATTTTGTTACATGTTAAAATCAGACAGGGAAACTTGGAAACAAATGAAACAGATTAGGTGTAACTATACTACAGGTATGGATTTGCTTGCTGTGCTTGAGTTGTAAAGGCCAGTGAGAGAGAGGCAGAGAGGCGTAAATCAAAATAAACTGCTATGAATTTGACGCAACACTTGTCAAGCTACTTCACTGTTCGTGAAGGGGTACACAGCATACTGATCCTGTGCCATGTGTGCCATATACAGTGGAAAACAGGCAACAGTTTTGCAAGACCTCACTCAGAGTCAGAAGATAGTCCTCAGAATCCACAGAAAATAGAGAGGGAGTGAAACTCTCTTCGAATCCTTCTTCTAACACACAATATTCGACTTCCTGTTTCCTCGTATTTCTGATATAATTTGGCCAGTGTTTCTTTGCACCAATACCTTGTACAGCATTTTCTGTCATAACCCATACTTCATTTGCACTTTTTTTTTTCCTGACATAATTCTTTGATGTCCCATTTTGCTTTAATTCAGGCCCATACATGTCAGGCATGTCAAGCTTGAAAGTTCGGAGAATAGTGTACTTTTCATATATACACAGTTTGTTGGCATATGGTATAATTTTTGGGGGAAATTCTAAAGACAGTATAAAAGTATTCAGATACCAAAAGAAAATAATCAGAATCATAGCAGATGTCTCAAGCACAACTAGTTGTAAGCCATACTTCAGTAAATTAGGTATCTTACCACTGCCAAGTATATACATATATGAAACTCTTGTACATATGAAAGCAAGCTTAAGTTTATTCAAAACAAATTCTGAAATTCATATACACAACACTAGAACAAAGAATAATTTATTTGTGAAGTCACACAAAACAAAGATATATGAAAATAGTTTCACATATGCTGGCTTACATCTTTACAATAAGCTACCTGAATCTATAAAAAAGATTGAATCACAACATCAATTTAAGAAATTGTTATTAAACTTCCTTAGAGCCAATAGCTTCTACAGCGTGGATGAATTTTTAAATTTGTAAATATTTAGTTAGCTACCTTAATTATAAATATTGTACTTAGTTTTTAGTTTTTAGTTCTTAGTTTTTAATTTGACGTGTCCTATAACATGTACATGTTTTAATGGATGAATCAATAAATCAAATCAAATCAATCAAAAATCCTTTTCTCCCATTGTATACGTTTGATATGGTGGACCAGTTGTAGTTTTGTCGTTGAAGGCTCAATATTATTATTGCACACAAATTTGAGAATGCCATATTTTCTGTATGCCATTGTTGATACAGGTTTCAGGAATTAGGCATGATAAGGGCATTATCAAGTATGATAACAGTGTCTCTAAATATTTCAGTAACGTATGCTCAAACCATTCCTCAAATAATGCAGCTTTCACTGTCCTGTGGTTATCCGCTGGAGTGTCAACCATATCTTCATGAGTAATTAGTCAACATTAGCTGAGATCCTAATGAAGAAGATCCTAATGAAACTTTTTCTAGGTGAACACTAGCAATATATGGAGCAAGCAGTACTATTTCGATTCAAAATTATAAGAATTTCTGTTTAATAGTTTTAATGTTGTTCAGCAAAGGTTTGGTGAAACATGAATCATAATCATATTGGTGTAACCAGTTCTGCACCACAGACTTATTTGTGGAAATTTCTTCAGTTCAGCTGAGTGATAAGAAGCGTTATCCATTATAATAACCAAATTCAACTGGATATTTGGAAGCAATGTACTGTGACTTTGTGGGTTTGTGAAATTAAAACTCCAATTGCACAAACTCTAAATGTTCTTTATTTCCACCGAATTACAGTTGGAACACTTGCCGATTACATAAAATTACGTAGCGCACACAATTTCAATCCACCAGTTCGTCTGTCACAGGTCCACTCCACACTTACAATTACGTACAATTCTCTCTAGAGCTGACTAAGAACTCCTCTGATACACGTCCGCAGTCTTCCAGTCTGTTCGCTAGCACTGCACTCTTCACGGCTGCTTGCCAAGAACTGAACTCTCCTCCAGCCCGACGCGTCGCTTATATAGGACTAACTGGCCAATCTAGAAGGTTCCAGGTTAGATGAAATATCCTGGTTGTTCCAGAAGTCAGGAGGAGGGGAAAGAGAGGGTACAGTGCCTAGTGACACTTTCCTAACCATCCCCTATGTTAGCGCTACAAGATAAATGGGTGGGCGTGGTCTGAATGCCTCCTGTCCCCTACCCAGCTCCAGTTGGTCGTGCCTTCCGATAATTGGGTGACAATGCTCCCTCCTCAAAGCTGATCATCCCGAACAGCACCATCGTAGCTGGCCAGGTGATCCAGGTGTACCACCAACATCTTTCCTCAGGGCACCTCCTGGATGCGGTAGACCACGTCGTTAATCCTCTTCACCACCCGGTACGGTCCTTGCCATGGCTGCTGAAGCTTCGGGCAGCATCCCTTGGTCCGGGTTGGGCAGTACAACCAGACCAGGTCACCTTGCTGGAACCCTTGGCTGTTGGCTTGCCTGTCGTATCGGGTCTTCATGCGGTCGCTCGCCTTCTGGATGTTCTGGCAAGCCATCTCGTGCATGTCGTGGAGGTGGTCCACAAGGTTCTCCACATACTCGGACTGCTGCGGCATGCTCCTTCTCTTCTACTCTTGTGCATTGGCCGCACTCCTCTGAGCAGGATCTTCGGGACATGGCATCTGCGTTACCATGGCTCTTCCCTCTACGATGTTCAGAGGCTAAGTCGTACTCCTGCAACCTCTGGATCCAACAGGCCGTCTGGCATTCCAGGTTCCTAAAGCTCAATAGCCAGGTAAGGGCGGAGTGGTCAGTCCTTAGGTGGAATGGCTGACCGTACAAGTACTTGTGGAAGTGCTCCGAGGTCTTTACTACCGCCAGTAGTTCTCGCCGGGTGATGCAGTAGTTCTTCTCTGCCTTGGACAGCATCTTGCTGTAGTAGGCTATAGGCTATCACTCGCTCTTGGCCGTCCTGAACTTGGGATAGGATGCCTACAATGTAATGGTCACTGGCGTCACTGTTCACAATGAAGGTGCCGCCTGGTTGTGGAAATCCCAAAATTGGAGCACTGCACAGTGTCTTGTTCAGGCGCTGGAAAGCGCCTTTGCCGTCGTACGTCCACACATAAGGTTGGTGTTGTTCTGTCAGGCGGGTGAGGGGTTTGGCAATATTGGAGAACCCCTTTATAATGTGACGGTAATAACTGCACTACCCCAGGAAACTGCACAACTCTTTCTTATCCTCTGGGCGAGGCCAATCTCTCACAGCCTGTGTCTTCTCCGGGTCTGTGGCCATTCCGGTTGCTGAAACTATGTGGCCCAAGTAGTTAACTTCCCTGCGGAAGAGCTGGCACTTCTTCGCGTTCGGCTTCAAGTTGGCCGCCTGCAGTCTCTGTAGCACCTTACTCAGATTCTCAAGATGGTCTTCAAAAGTCTTACCGACGATGATGATGTCGTCCAGGTATAGCAGGCAGGCGTCATAAGTCAGTCCTCTCATCACTGACTCCATGAGGCATTGGAAGGTAGATAGTGCATTGCAGAGGCCAAAGGGCATAACTGTGGACTGCCAAAGCCCTTGGCCTGTCGAGAATGCGGTCTTCTCCTTGTCTCTCGGGTCTAGAGCCACCTGCCAGTAGCCCGACTTCAGGTCCAGGATCGAGAACCACTGCGCACCAGCTAGCATGTCCAGGATGTCGTCAATCCGGGGTAAGGGGAAACAGTCCTTCCGGGTGACAGCATTCAGCTCGCCATTCTTCTTCGTCACCAAGACTACAGGGGAACACCAAGGGCTGTCAGACTCTTCAATCACTCCCCTGGATCTCATGTCCTCCAGCATGTCTCGTACCGCCCCTTGCTGTGCCAGTGGAATGCGTCTAGGTGGTTGCCAAATAGGCCGTCCCCGGTATCTATGCGGTGAAGCACTTTGTCCGTGCAGCTGTAGTCACTGTTACCTTGGCTGAAGACGCGCTGGTATCGTCTCAGCTGTTGTCTAACTTTCTCCAGCTGTTCTGTGGTCAGGCGGTCGGCCGCCCTCTCCAGTAAGCCTTCTAGCTGGGGCTGCAGGTGTTGCATCGGCACCGGCTCCTGTGTCTTGTTGATTGCAGTTACGCTTACCATGGGCTCGCACGTTCCCAACTCCGTCCGGGCCTGGACGTCGTGATTGGTGTCCGTTGGATTTAGCAGTATCACTGGCACCTCCTCTCTGCACGACAACAATGCGCTGGCTACACATAGTCTGTGTACAGGCATCTTCTGTCCAGCATCATGTTCCTGGTTCTCTGGCCTTCCAGTCGTGCCGTCACCACCACGTCGCTCCTCACGGGGAACGAAACATCTTCCTTCAAGACGACCCGCAGATTCCAAGGCATTCTTCGGGTTGACGGAGTACAACCTCTTCTCCGTTGAGCCGCAGGACCTTCCTGCCAATGTAGACCATCGCCCCGTGGCTCCTGCGGACATCCAATCCCAGAATCGCCTCCTCAGCCACCTTCGCGACGAACACCTACAGACGCATGGCACTCAGTCCCAAGGTCAGCTTTAGCAGAGCCTCCTTCTCCATGGGCAAGGTGTCACCTAATGCCATCATCAGCTGGTATGGTCGGCTCGGTTTCCTGGATGGCTAACCCTTGGCTATGTCGGGTCTGATATGGTCACGGCTGCCCCGGTGTCTACCTGCACACGGCGTGGCTTCCCTCTTACTCAACCATCTGCGCGTGCGTGCGCGCACACGCACACACCCACACACACACACACACACACACACACACACACACACACACACTCACAAACAACACCTTTCTGTTCACTTCTGCAAAGTTTGCTCTCCATATCAGTGGTTTCAGATTACCATTTTGCCATATAAATTATTTTGTTTGTGGAATATTTTTGTAAAGAATATAGGCAAGGTCATTAAAATGAATATAATTAAACCATTTGATATTTAAAGAGCTTCACATACAGTGTTGGGTAAGCCAGGCAATAGATATATTCAGAATATAGTTATAAATGTGATAGGTGCATGTATTTGTGTGCGTATCTACCAAATTTTAGTTAGCTATTCCCATAGATTTCTTATATGTTAATATTTTTGATCTTAAGTACTCCAAATTGTACAACATTTATTTTTGTTTCATTCAGTATATTCTTTGAGTTAAATATCACTATAAAGACAATCACATGCAAATTTCTAAAAATTTTTGTTATGCTGTATAAGGAAAAGTAATAAAAATGTTCACTTTGTAATTTCCTTTCTACTAATAACAAATTATGAACATATTTTGAACAGATAAAGTCAACATGAAAAATTCAATGCCATGACCAGGATTTCAACCACGGATCTCCTGATTTCTGTCCAACCCATTGAGCTACAGTGGTCAACGTGCCGTCCTGACATTAAATTCTCTATTTGACTCATATATTCTCCCAGCACCAGGGGTTCTCGCATTCGAGATACATTGTTTGTGGTTTACCGGGAAAATATACGAGTCAAATGGAGAATTGAATGTCAGAACGGCACGTTGACCATGGTAGCTCAATGGGTAAGAGTGACTGGAGGGAAACCAGGAGATTCGTGGTTCAAATTCCGGCCATGGCATTGAATTTTTCATGTTGACTATCTATTCAAAATCTTAATCTACATACGGCTAGTGTAAAGAAATGATTAATTTCCATCAATTAACTAAAATATTTTGAACAGTTTATCACATAAAATACTTTAAAAATGAGTACTTTAGGCTTTAGTCCATAATCCCGAAGTTCTACAGAAAATTGAAAGATATTTGGCAAAATTGTAACATATTGAGCATTTAAACAATTTTAAAAAATACTGATAAAAATTGCATTTAAAACTCAAATGAAAATTACAATGTTTCAGTAGATGTTGGCTATTTTGCAGAAGTGCTGCTTGAAAGTATAAGATTTAGATATAAATGTATACTAAAGTGTTAAGGATATATGTTTTTATTCATATTGTCTCAAAAATATGCCATTGTCATATATAAGCTGCACCTTTAAATTTTAGGGAGAAAATGGGAAGAAGTTGCTTGGCCCTTAAATAAGCTCCCTCTAAATTGAGGCAAGAAAAATTAGTATAATTATTTTCTTTTCTTGTTCTTACATGTATGTAAACATTTTTACTAGCATGTGGTACACCACATTGGCATGTTTTGTGTTATTCACTTCATTACTTATAATATTTCCCACAATACATAATCTTCATTGTCATTCTGTGCATTCAGTAGAAGCTAACAAAACAATATACCCAATGTTAGGGCCAAAATTCTGGTAAAAGTTTGCATTTTTATGTAGTAAAATGCTGCTACTTTCTGTACCAAATGAGCAAAAATTTGATCACCAAAGGTGTATAAAAATACTAAGTAGCAAATATAAAGTGCAAACTGACTTTGCCATTGAAATTTGGACAGCTCATTTTCAGGAATAGCTATTTTATTTATTCTTGTTTTACTTTCCTGAATTTTCATCAAATTTGAGATACATTGTTATAACATATTAGCCTCCTATTCAAATGGGAATGGATTAGATTCTTGTAGCACAAACTGCTGAAGGTATCAGTTCATTTCTACTCTCTTGAATTCTTTTTATACAAAGTTATGTTCGATTGCAGTGCATATTAGAACTTGATGTGGATATTGTTCATTGAGAGAATTTGGGCAGTAATTGAATTCATAATACAAATATGCAATAGAACCGAAAACTTAGGCATTATTAGCTTTATGATGTCATGCTCATCTTGTGCATCTCATTGTTATAAATTGAAGTTAGAAACTGTTTACATGATTGATATTACTGTATTACTTTAAATGTTTCAGGTAAACGCGACTGATCCAGATTCATCTGTTGGTACAACTTTGAGATACGATATTATAGATGGCAACACAGGCAATGTTTTTGCAATAGATGCCAGTACTGGAGTAATTACAGTAGTTGACCCAGACAATATAAAACCTCATCCTAGACTACAGCTCCGTGTGTCAGATGGAAAGTTTTCCAGTGTTGCCAGAGTGAATATTAGAGTGGAGAAATCTGAAAACTCAGGCCTAAACTTTCAGAAGAGTGTGTACACAGGGACTATATTGGAGAACTCTACAAAAGTAATGACTGTAGCAGTTGTAAATGTCCTAGGAAGTGCCTTGAATGAGCATGTCATATTTAGTATCCTCAATCCAACTGATATGTTCACAATAGGACCCACATCTGGTGCTATAAGAACTACTGGAGAGCGTTTTGATAGGGAGGTGCAAGACAAATATGAGTTAATTGTAGAGGTAAGTGAGCTGTATCTAATTGCTAGATGCCCTAAAGAGAAAATGATGTAGAATCACATTTTAATTAAGATATTTTATTTTGATTTAGAGGAAACAATTGCTGTTCCTAAATTAAAGCTTGTAAAATCTGGTGAAATACCAATTTTATTTTTGGAGTTGAAGTTATTGTTGATGATTAATTACATTTATTTTAAAGTTTTTTTTTTTTTTTTGTTATGTTACATACATTATTATCTGAGTCAAGTGGTAGTTATTTTGTCATAACTCTTTTGTTGGTTTTTGTCCCATTTGTAGCTTATTTGGCATAAGTATACATGTGTTTGAGTCTGTATATCCGTGCCTGTGTTGTGGGCATTTGTAATTGTGTTAAAACTGTTCATGAATACTTAACTATGTCTGAAAATAGTGAGAAAGATAGTGCAGTCAAATGAAAAACTGAGTGTACTTGGGAACCTATAAAACTATATTTGATAAAGTGCTTTATAGTGGTTACAATAAATGGTATGGAAACCCCCCCCCCACCTCTCTCTCTCTCTCTCTCTCTCTCTCTCTCTCTCTCTCTCTCTCTCTCTCTCTCTCTCTCTCTCTCTCTGCACAATTTTCAATGAGGGTGATTGCTGCTTGGCCAAGAGGGAACACAGAAGCTTTGTACTGAACAGTAAACATTTCTCACTGGCCAGCTTTCTTCAGTTTTTCCTCTTAAACTATTTTGCATGACATAAACAGTTTCAAAAACATAAACCTTTTGATGTTTATACATTGTGAACATAGGAAATCTAAGGGAACCAACAAAAAGTGTTATAAATGATGGGAAAATGCAAAAGATGGGAATGTAAATGCGGGATAATACTGTACGTCTAAAATTTTTGCCAACATTTGACAGCAGTGCAATACCTCAGCAATTTTCAAAGGTAGAATCAGAACTGAAAAGTTTGAGGATAGCCAGGATTTGAACCACAGATTTTCCATTTATATGTGGCTGCCCTACCATTGAGCTACCATGCCCACCTTGGTAGCATGGTGGTAGTATGTCTGCCTCACATTCAAGAGGTCCCAAGTTCGAATCTCGGTCAGGGTGAGTTACCTGGATAAGGTTTTTTCCGAGGTTTTCCCTTATCCTGTAAAGACGAATGTTGGGTAACTCTACATTCCATGGACCCCGGACTCTTTTGAGTATCATTTCATCCATTCCATTCATCGTCCGATATGACTTAACGTTGGAGGACGTAAATTACACACACACAAAAAAAAATTGAGCTACAATGGCAACATGCTGGTATGACATTAAATTTCCTAACTGAAAGTATAAAATTGATCACAAAACCACTACAATTTGCACTACTTGAGTTCCAGCTGATGATAAGAGCAAAAGCTTTTCAAATGTCCTGTGATAAAACAGTGTGAGTGAAGCAGTGTGTCAATATCTTCTCGATTCACATTTTCCTAACTGACTCGCATTTTTCTGGACCATGACAAAATCTCCAATTCAAGATCACATATTCCAGTGGTGACTTATAGTTTGTAAGTATTTAAGTAGTCCTTGTCTTTAAGATTTTATTGTAGTTTGCATTTATAAGAGCAATCAATCACAATTGATTGGTAGAGCAGCTGCACATAGAGTGTAAGATCATCCTTCAAATCCTGGCAATGGCATTGTATTTTTCAGTTCTGAATTGTACATTTCACAGATGGCCTATGTACAGTTTGTGTATGTTAGAACAATCAGTTATGTGCCACTGAATGTCCTTATAAATGGAAACCTTGTAATTAGTTTGTCAACATTACCCTTGCCATTGCGTAATGGATGAATAATTGCTTTCTTCACTTTTCTGGTACATAAACCTTCACTTTGACTATATTGAACAAGTCTTCAAAAACCTTAACTCAGTTTATTTTAGTGCAGTATTCATTTAGGAATTCTGCTGAGACACCATTTATTCCAGTTGTTTTATTTTTCCTCATTAAGTTTACCTGTTTTATTATTTATTCACTCTTCATTTCATCATCCAGCATGTCTGCAAAATTATGATCTTTTCCCCAGTTTCCTATCACTTTTGTACCCTTTTTCTCTCCTACAATTATTTGAAATATTCCAGCTATTCTCTTGTCTGTATACTGGGTTGCATTACATATTTAGTATACATTGATTAAATGACCTTCAATTTCTCAGTCACATTATTTTCATTTGAGGTGTTTAATAGACTACTTTCATATTTTTTCCTTCAGCTTATTATGTTTTATTCTAGTAATGAATTAAATGCATCCTTCCCATGCATGTACTTTTTCCTTTCTATGTTTCCCCCTCCACTTAACTAGCAATTGTTTTGCTTGTCTTTCTTATTACTCTCATGCTCTTTATTATACCTGCCATCATCCGTTTTAATGACTTTCATTTTCATTTGCTTGCCAGCATTGTCCATTGTATTTTCTATTTTGTATTCTTTGGATATGAAGTTCATCCCTACTGTCTAAATTTATTTCAGTATTCTTTCTTCCTAGATAGAGTCAACATGAAAAATTCAATGCCATGGCTGGGATTTGAATCACGGATCTCCTGGTTTCCGTCCAGTCGCTCTTAACCTTTGAGCTACCATGGCCAACGTGCCGTCCTGACATTAAATTCTCCAGTTGACTCGTATATTTCCCCGGTAGACCACTAGGTGCTCTCACATCCAAGATACACCGTTTGTGGCAACTTACTATCGTAAGTACTTGAGTCCCAGGCTTCATCATTTAACTCTTATTATTTTAGTTAATTGATGGAAGTTAATCATTTCTCCACACTAGAACTAAACTCCACACTCCACTAAACCAGGAGGACTGGACGGAAACCAGGAGATCCGCAGATCAAATCCTGGCCATGGCATTGAATTTTTCATGTTGACTCTATCTATCAAAAAACTTAGCCTATATATGGCTAGTGTGGAGAAATGATTAATTTCCATCAATTAACTAAAATAATAAGAGTTAAATGATGAAGCCTGGGACTCAAGTACTTATGATAGTAAGCCGCCACAAACGGTGTGTCTCGGATGCGAGAGCCCTTAGTGGTCTACCAGGGAAATATATCAGTCAAATGGAGAATTTAATGTCAGGACGGCACGTTGGCCATGGTAGCTCAAAGGTTAAGAGCAACTGGACGGAAACCAGGAGATCCATGGTTCAAATCCCGGCCATGGCATTGAATTTTTCATGTTGACTATCTATTCCTCATTAACTGTTCCACATTTTCTGCATATACTTGTTTATAATTCAATATTCCAGAATCCCAGCCTCCTTGTATTTTGTTTGCCCTATTGTGTGCCTGTCTATATTTAAAGGATTCTAATTATACTTGTTTCTTAATTTTATTCCTTCTTTTGATTTTTTATTTATTTGTTTATTTATGAATGCTTTTTAACTACTGTGGTACTCAATGTCTCTTTCTATATTGGGTATGAAAAACAGCGTAATTTTGCTCCTATCTTTTGATGTTGATGCTTCATTTTTACCCAGAACCAAAATATTGCTATGCTCAGATAATATAATGCTATTCCCTTCCCCTTCTATATTCTCTTTGCTACTCTTGTTTCTCCCAATGCCAAGATAAGCACTTCTTTTACTTCCCCAAAAGTTCTATAACAACTTGTTCTATAAGCAGATAGTGTATTTCTTCCCTTTGTAAATTTCACACTATTAAAGATAACCACTGTCACAATCAGTCTCCAAGCCTTGTTCCCCATTTAATGTGTACATACTGCTTAAGAAACTATCTTCCCTTGAAACCAAACATCTCTTCATTCAAAAAAGGTTTGCTGCCTATTTAAATTTACCCCTTAGGTCCAAAGCTGATCCTGCTTTTTATAGTATCAAAGTCTTTATTGTTTCTGGCCAATCTCTCTTTTTCTTTGTTTAGATGTGAACATTGTCTCAGTGCCTTGAAGCATATTGTTGTGTTAGCTTGTCTTATTTAAGGCAGGTGCAGAAATCACACTAAAAATAACTGCCATTTCTGGAAGATTATGAATTACCACATAGATTAGCAATTGCAAATAGACTTGTATTTCTTCTGTATTTGCATTTTCCTATTGGTCGTGCAGTTTGCTAGTTTTTCTTTGTATTAACACTAGAAGGACCAGCGAGTATGGTCTGCCGAGAAGGACTAACCTGTCATTTTGACGGATGCAGATTTATTTGCCCTTTTTAAAATAGTAAACAAATTTGAATGCATACCAGTTTATTTAATATTATTTATACAGTTTACCAGTATATAATTTTACTTTTTCTGAAGAATTACATGGTAAAATGAACATTTTAAGCCTAAAAATTAATCCATATATATACTATAACCAAATGTGAAATTGATAACTTCCCTTAGCAAACACATGTGTTTCAACATAAAATTTTGAATACCACAGTATATAGTAGTAAAAAAAATAATTAAAAAAAACTTATAAACCTGATTTTGCTGCATTTGTTACATAAATGCTTGCTCCTATTCTTCCCTCTGCATCCGCCAATTTGGTAAGTCTTCCAAAGGTTGCTCTGCTGATGTACTGTGTTTGGAAGTGCATTTTGTACCCTTGTGGATTTATATGCTGAAGGCAACTCTTCTGCTAAGTTGTATATGAACTGACGTCTGCTTACTTTTTCACCTGTTACTTCCTTATAGAGTACCCATGCATTAATAGCTGCCAAGGCTAACACATTGAAAAAACATGCATAGGCTACCTTCTCCATCCATATTTCACTATGTACAGTCGAGCTATTTGATCGACGACATCAATGCCGTACTTGGTGTTATTGTAGTATGCCACTGATTCTGGTAACTT
This sequence comes from Mantis religiosa, assembly GCA_030765055.1. Lineage (NCBI taxonomy): Eukaryota > Metazoa > Arthropoda > Insecta > Mantodea > Mantidae > Mantis > Mantis religiosa. Next base: position 213,663,516 of record CM060948.1, read on the forward strand.
TTTAGGATGTTGTTTATTTATAGAACTGTCATGCATGGAATTCAAAAGAAGCAAATTTTGGTTCTTTTTCCCCTGATAGCATGTCAGAGTTACATCATGTGACTTTAAAGTACAGTTGTTTGCAAAGGTGCTGTAGCACATTTTGCTGATTGAGGGAGTTCCCTTCTACATTTCTTTACTGTCCCCACAATGCTTGTACTTTTACACTTCAAACTTTCTGCAAGGCATTTGGCTGTGGAAAAATTGTCACATGTAACATTTCTTCTTGCAAAAACAAAGGGCTTTATAAGACACATTACAACATGCTCTGCAAGAGGAACACCTGTGGGGCGCTGATCGTCTTTGCCTAGGTGAGGAAAACCATTCACCAGATACTTTGAATTTGCATCAACTGCAAGCCAAAACTTTATTCCAAATTTGTCCAGTTTATTGCTGATTCAGAAAGAGCATCTAGCCTTGCAAGTAAACAGTTGCTCATCCACAGTGATGTTTTCACTTGGAATGTAACACTGCAAGGAAGTGACAATAAAAGGATTCCAGACAGGAGTAGCAGCTGCAAAACGATCTGTACTTAGTCTTTGAGAACGCGTGTCCTTGTCATCAAATCGCATAAACTGCAAAATTTCAGCAAATTTGTTTCTGCTCATTGTGTTCCTGAAAAATGGTGGTCCCCAGGTATTCGACCATAACAACTTCAACGGAAAGTTTTTTGCCCCAACACTTCATAGAATGGTATTTTCTAAATACATAAGTGGTAGCACGAATTGTGCCACTTGGGCAATAAAGCTTTCTTACTCATTGACAAAGGGTCTGCAGAGTACCATAAACCAATTAGGAAGGAAAACAACAACAGATGGGGACAGATCCGAAAGCTATTGTTCACACTTCTGTACCCGTCAAAATGATGGATGTTGGTCCTTCTAGTACGAGTTGTTTGTACTAGTTTTTAGAAAGGTCCAAAATGCTTAATTCTTTGTAGACGTGTTTGTCATAAGTATTTATTAAAAGTAGTAGAACATGGGAAGTGTAGAAAAAAACATAAGCAAGAAAAGTCTTCAAAGGCAGTGCATCCGTCAAAATGATGGGTGCGGTCCTTATAGTGTTAATGCTACATGTTTATGAATTACTTCTGCAAGTTATGTATAAGAAAACCATGCTATGAACAAAATAGTTTTCTTACAATAGCAGGTATGTTTTTAAGGCTAGATAGTCTATCTCCTTGAAACTAACATCACTGTTCCATTTTATTTTTTGGTATGGGTGTTACTTGTTTCCAAGTCATTTGGTATCTGCTGTTCTTTGACATTGTCTTTCATTTTTTATTCTCTTCCTTGGAATGAATATGATGTGAGATTGCTTGACTAACATTTGCAAAATTTCTACATCTGTTGAACTTTTATAGGCTGTGCAAGATGTAGAAGACATTACCTCATACTTTCTGAGGTATCAGAAGGCTATTTTACATACTAAATCTCTAAACAACATAATTCAGACACAAAAAGTTGGATAAATATCAAACTTGGTATTTAAGCTGAAACGATTTAAATGATTATTTAAATCTACTTAGTAATTTAAATATGTGTAATTTTGTGATTGGCCGTAGTAATAATTGTATGATGTAATGTGGTGACGTAGCATTAAATCGGCCAATCACAAAATTAATATAGGAGTAACGATAGTGACAGAAAATCAATAATCTTGGGAGATATGTTCTGTAATCGGGAGAGTGATGAATAGTGGTGCAGGATCAAGAAGTTTTATGTAATAATTGGAACTGATTTTATTAAAAAAAGTAAGAATTTATCGATATGCTGGAGGTAACTTGCAATTGACTAGGAAAGGAAGTTCAAATAAAATGTAATCCAGATAATACAATTAAATTATTTGTTACAAAATTTGACTTCTCCGAAACTTAATTCCGAACCACACCTGAAAACCAGAGGTCTCATGACTCTTATTTAAAATAAGATGATACAATTGGTGACTGGAGGAAACTGATAGCCGCAAAAACTTATACGAGAAGAGAAGGAATTGTGCTTCCAACTTAGAAATCCTGTTCCAAAGCTTAGAATCTTCCAAGAAAAATTTTTAAGAAAATCTCCCACCCTATACTATCCTTTATGTAGAAGACTTTTCATTAAAGATTTTGACTAAAGAACCATATGTGAAGATGTTTACATCTCAAGAAAAGTATACTTTGAGTTTTCTGGGAATCAACAGTGAAGTTCTCTTCATTCTGAATGAATTTTTATAACCAGTAAACCATGAGAGAGTGAGAGAGAAACTTATTAACAAAATATGCATATCTCATTAAAGTACACACTTTATGTTAACATTTTGGGCAGCACTGACCATTTCTGCAATATTGTTTTTACTGTGTATGATTGGATGAATTTAGTAACAGTGACATCAAAAACTATTTGTAGTTGATTCTTAACACTTTGTCACTTACATTTTTATATTATTGAGGGACTAGTTTCAGAAGCCGTTGCATGTATTGTCAGTCAGTCGAGGTTGTGAAACTAGTCCCTCAATAATATAAAAATGTACCTAAGTGACGAAGTGTTAAAACCGACTACAAAAGTTTTTTTAATTGTTTTTATTGACTTGAATTGGGAAGTACTTCACACTTTTTCAACTGCAAAAATCACTATGTATGTGCGTGCGTGTTTTTTCATATTCTTCACATAGTGACCTTTTCTTAAAAGATTTGTCTATTGCTTAAGTTTACTGTACTTTCCAAATCTGTTTGCATCTACAAGAAAATGCACAATAAAACCATTTTTCAAATGATTATCTCGATTAACATAAAGTAGAGAGAAGAACAATAAGCTTTAGTAATAACCAGAGTGAGGATTAGCATGACCGGTCCATGATATCAAGTTACCGATGTGGGGAGCATACTGTCTTGGCACATGTCCTCTGGGTACAGGCTGTGCATAAAGAAATACACTGCAGTAGACTTGAGGGTTCACTTTGCTAACAGAGTGTGTGTGCTACTGCAAATGCAAAGGTGTTATGGAGAACACAAGGTGTCTGATGCAGTAGGCAAAGCAGCAGGTGTGCTGTTAAACAGAGTGGTTTGGAAGAAGCATGTGCTGGTGTTGTTACGAGTGTTAACTGTCAAAATTCCTAAGAATAAACATGTGCAGCGTAACAACACAGAGCGTCTTATAGGCTTTAAATATAATGAAAGAAGTGTGAGTAAAAGTTAAGGAAATCAAAGCTAGAGAGAGTTTTTGAAAAGGTGAGTGATAAGCTCCAAGATGTGTTAGAAAATCTATACTGATTTCTCAGTAATGTGTGCTGTACGAGATTTCTTGCTGCAGAAACAAACTGAGCCCTCCAGATCACAGGTATAAGAAATGTATCCTGCAGCGATGTAGTGTATTATTCATATGCACCTATTACATCTTGCGATGTCAAAAGGAGTTTCGCACGACACAGTTCACATTTGACAACCTCCACATGTACATTATTGTACATTGCAATGAACATGCTATGTAGTATTCAGTTTACATATTTATGTATAAATGATCATGTTCTATTATGGAATAAAAACATTAACAGTCGTCAACTTCTTTTGACACAGCCTATAGAGCACGGTGGGCACATGCCGGTTGTTTACATCTGCGCTTACCCCTTTTTGCTCCAACCTAAATAGACTATAGTATGACGTCAGTCAACCTCATGAAAACCGGTCATGCTGATCTGCCCTTTACTAATAACTATTGAAGAATGGGTACAAAAGTAATGTGAATGTAACACACAACTCTCTTTTTATGTGTTCCATCTAATACAGATAATTTTATTATGTTATTAGAATATTTGATGAATCCAATGATGAATGAACATCACTAATAGCCATTATCATAGGTAATGTCATGAGTGGTTTTGAAATTATTGATAAATTCACAAGTGACGAAGTCGCAAGGGAATTTATCTAGGGAAATTCAAAACCACAAGTTGCATATGTAGAGACTATTTCACGAATAAAAAATGTTCTTTAAAGCAATAAAACAAGTTATTTGATTCCCTAAATCGCATAGGCCTACATTAGCACATGAATGAAACTTGACCTCACAATTTACGGCATACAGGAATAATAGTTCTTACAGGCCATGCACAAGTTAACACTGCTGAAATCAACTTTGTTCTTAGGGCCATCGGGTGGAGCTGATAGATTATAACAAAATAATGAAGTAACATAGCCTCTAATTTCAAACAACAAACTTCATTTATTTTAAACTACAATAAAGTTGCAATTATTTAAGTTGACTGTGGCATACATACATCACTATCCATACATATTTCCTATTCATTTCAGTATTCTTTGGCTTTGCTTGCTCAATTAAAAGATTTATTTTGTTTCTTGTTGCCTGGCCAAATCTTTCAGCTGCCATGCTAGTGTTTGAATCTCTCACTTGTCTTCACTGCTAATGTGAACGTTATACCCAACAGTAAAGGAACATGTGATAATTGCTGAGCAATAATTGTGCATGGTGTACAATTATCGATTTAGAGGCCAGTGATTGGTCAGTATTTGATGAATCCTAGTACTTGATTGGTTTATAAGAGGATAGTGATGTTTGTGTGCAATAGTCATTGTAAATATTGGCATTTCATATAAATATTAATATGCATATTACAAAGAGTAGTCATTATAAAATAATTTTAAAATGTTCACAGGCTCGGAGCAATGATGTCAGAGGAGACCGTCCCAGAGTTGCACATGTGATGGTTAACGTAACAATTCTAGATATCAATGATAACTGTCCAATGTTCGTTAATCTTCCTTATTATGCTGTGGTTTCTGTCGATGCTCAGAAAGGGGATGTAATAACAAAGGTAAGTGCACAGCCAAATGCAAGTATTCTAGAATTACACTGTACGTATTTTCTTTTATAAAATCTTAGAGATGAAACATTTCAGTGTAGGGACCATATTTGATATTCAAATTGTTTGAAAGACCACACCATTTGTTCAATAGTGGGTTCACTGGGCCTAGTATGGAGAGTAACTAGACAAGCCCACTGACCATATCCTCCTCTCTTTGTCACTTAGGGGATACTTGTATGTGTCACAACAGGTCAGCATGTAAAAATGGCATTTCCTCCATTTTATATGTAACTGTTATATTACCGTATAAGAAATGGATTTGGTATCATCTTTAAATATCCAGCTCTTTCATCCAAACTCAGTATCTGGAGAATAATGGAGAGGAAGGGAGCTAAATGCTCAGCATTAGGAAACAATAACATACAGCCCTTTGAAGAAATTTAATCGTTCTTCCACACTAGTCATGTTGGCCATGGTAACTCAATGGTTAAGAGCAACCGGACGGAGACCGGGAGATCTGTGGTTCAAATCCGACCATGGCATTGAGTTTTTCAGTCTGACTCTATTTATACAGCCTTTTATTTCAAGTTCCAAAAATCTGCATAAGTAAGTGTTCTGTTCGTAATAAATAAGGGGTTTGAACTGTTTATCTGCTCTGTTAGTGGACTGTTTACTAGGAAATGAGTGTGTGAGAGCGCATATGAGTCACCCATGCAGCCAGATCTAATGTTTGTTGCAGTAACTGTAGTGAAAGGTATTATGCACTGGTGAGTTATGTGACAACACTTGCATATTTTAAACGAATCTAGCATCCTTGTCATACTGGGAAGGCAAGCATGATGATGATGATGATGATGACGATGACGATGATGACGACAACAACAATAATACTGCATGGACAGCAAAAGTGATTACGTTACACATTCCTCTAGCTTGCCTTCTTGTGTTGGGCACACAGTACTAGATAAATGAAAATACAATACTTTAATTTATGCAAAAGTAAAATCAATTGCTACCAGTTGAGGGTCATTGGTTCTAGAAATAGACATTTTTGGTAAAAAAGTGGTGATTGATTATCTACACCAGATTTATAATTAATTAAAAACAATTTGCAGTTCATAATTTAGCTGCAGCTTGAATTAAATCAGAGGTATTAAGGAATACAAATGAAGTAAAGACCCAGGTAATATTTAAAATGACAAAATTTGGCAGTCTAATATGCAGGGTATTCGTAAAGTTCCTGGACTCAAATGTTATTATCTTTTTGATCCAGTTTTATTTGACATACGAACTGAATGGTTATGTACTTTTGTTGCACATACCTTTACATACCTGAAACCAATTTTGAATACCATTTTTTAGAATTCTGCAATCTCTGAGACAATAAGTACATTGATATGTCAGCAATCCATTTTGCGCGCATTACTTTTGTGACATCCCAGTTCACAGCAGCTGCTGAAAACAGTCACTATGTTTCTTGCAAACACATTACACATGTTGCATAACACTTTCCGTATTAATTTTTTACAGCAAGTGCATAAAATGACCACCTTTACTTGCAAACACAATTCCACTCGTCGACACATGTTCCATGGCACCTTTTTAATGTTGCTGGTGTTATTTCGGTAATAGAGTTAGAAATTGTGTCGTTGAGTACTTCTAATTAGTGTGGGTTACCACTGTTCAATTCTCCCCTTAAATAACCTCACAGAAAGAAATCTGGAGAGATAAGATTAGTGGAGGCCATAAATGTTTCGAGATAATTTGATTGCCAAACAATCCCCTTAACATCTCCATGGTCTCGTTTGCATTATGATAAGTGGCACCATCCTGATGAAACCAACACGTCCATCCTCTTCCAGCATAGCGAGGAACTGCTGCACAACATCCTTGTAGATGACACCATCAACTGTTTTCTCAAAGAAGAATGGACCAACAATCCTTCGTGATACCACACACCAAATACTGACTTGTTCTGAATGATAGGACTCTTTAAGAAAGACATGTAGAATTTCAATTGCCCAAGTTTGAGTGTTCTGGGAGTTAATGTAGCCATTTAATTGGAGCCACGCCTCACCCATTAAAAAAAGTGTTATCCAGAATATCTATGTTGTTGCGTGTGAAAGAACGAAACCATTGACAGTAATGGTGATGTTTCACTAGGTCAGGCGGTGCAGCTCCTGGATGACTTTAACATGATACGGTGCAGCTTGGCCACCTTAAGAGCTTTATGTGTGGAGCTAATTGATGATTCAATTTTTTTTGCCAAATGTCTAACCAATTTTGTGTCGAGGTAACAACTAGCTGCTCAATATCATGAATGAAATCTTCTGTGATGACCTTGTGTCTACCACTTCGTCATCCATCATCCACGGAGCCTGTATCACAAAATTGGCAAACAAGGTGGTAAACGTTAGTTTTGCCTAGTGTTAGATCATTTGGTAACATCCTTCTCCATCTCTCTAAACATCTTTCATAGGACCTGAACTCAAAGTATGCTTCCAGCATAACAACACATATGCGCGTAAAAGTCATTGTACATGACTGTGATTTGTATGTCACTCGGAGTGATCAAAAAGCTACACTGGCTTAAAAATAGCGCAGAGTCCTTCGAGGTTACAGCTATCCACCATGCAAAGCTTGCCAACTGATCCAGTCAAATACCCTAGAGACGATTTTTGAAAGTTTGAGTCTGGTTACTTTTTGAACGCTCTGTATAATCAATATTTGCAATAATAAATATATAAACATTTAGAGGATTTAATGTACAAGTAGTTCATGCACATACTAGTAGTAAAATAGATAAAACATGGAGTAGATTAGGCTACCAACTTTCAATGCAGGGATTTAAACTTTCCACCATGACAGTATCAATGGTAAATGGATAAAAAAATACTATTGTTGGAAATAGCATCTTAATAACAAAGGTACATAATTTGTATGTGCAACAGTCAATTTCAACACAAGATGCTGCATGTATTATTTTGTTTGGTATTGCTTATTAATAATGGACCAAATATTTGATTTTTACTGCACTTCGTTTGCATCAGGTTCATGCAGTGGATATGGATAAGGGCGAAAATGGTGAGGTGCGATACGAACTCATAAAGGGGCATGGAGAGTTATTTAAAGTCTGCAGAAAAACAGGGGAGGTGACACTGAAGCAGAACCTTGAGGGCCATAACCGAGAATATCAGCTCATAATTGCAGCCTATGATGGAGGTAAATGAACATTTATTATTTTTTGGTATTATTTTACTATTTGGTATTATCAAAAATTTATGATCACTTGCAGTATTTTAATATGTTAACATGGATAAATTTAAGATTGTAAGTTGAAAGATTAATTAGATTATCCTTTTTATTATTATTTTGTGTATGTTGATTTTACTTTCTTTTGACTTTTGCATAATCTGTTTAATTTATCTTTTAACTTTTTTGTCTTATTTTTGATACTGATTAAACAGATTATGCGAAAATCAAAAGAAAGTAAAACCAGTCACACAAAATAATAATAAAAAGAATAATGTGATTAATCTTTCAACTTGCAGTCTTAATGAAAAAGAGATCAATTTTATAAACAAAGGCATAAAAATTGATTAGTTTAATTTTACAATGCAACCTCATTGCTTAATTCCCATTACAATAAGTTTCTAGAATTTATATTAAGTGTCAATATGTAAACGTCAAAAATATTACCTTTTTTTTTTCCATATAAGAGTTGGATTCAAAATTATATTCAGTGTTTTTAGTTCAGGAATGGTACATATAAATGGTGGATTAGAGAGAGACAAAATATTATAATGTTATAATCTAAACTATGCTTGTTATCACTATGCAAACAGGTATTTTTGTTATTATTTGAAGCAAAAGGTTAGAAACAGTGATGTATTTAACATTTGAAAGTAATGAGTCGGTAATTCAAACAAAAACATCACTTAAATTATCCTTACTTGGACATGTTTTGGAGAACGGTTTGTCCCTATCGTCAGCAGTTATCCGAATAAACATAAATTGCTAAAATCTTATTGTGAGAAAAATACCATATTCATTCATATTTTGTAGCATTTATGTAATTTTTTGTTTATCTTTAGGGTTTCCATTTTAAAAATTTAGCAACTGTTTGAATAGAGGTTTTAGAAATGCTCACTTGTTGTGCAACATAAACTGAGAGAGGCCTTTGAATAGTGTTTGAATAATGCACCAATTTCTTCAATCTGTTTCCTCTATTACATGTCTTTTTCACTTTCTAGATTTAGTATTTAGCGATCCCATTATCCTGAACTTATTAACCGCACATCTGATAGCATCTATAATTAAAACTGTAATACCTGGAACTGTCTTATGAGATTGAGTACACACCTGTATATATATTTGATTTTTGTATAAGGAATACATAAAAATTCTTTGTTACAAGTAAATCATGATTTGTTGGTAGATATTTAGTGGACTAATAAGACAAAAATAGCAACATTAACAATAAAATTGTAAAGTGGTTTAGTGAAACAGACCTTACAGTATATAATCATATTAACATTTGTACAGTTATCAGTTAAGTATAGTACACACATAGTTATATAAACAAGTAATAAATGACCAAAGCAGATATATCTTAGGAAGTATGAATGCTTGCAGTTGAGGATGGTGAGTGAGACAAGCCACATATACGTGAAATCAATGACCCTATCAAACTGTTGTACTTAAGAATTCCTTCTAGCGCCATCAGTAAGTTACAGACAATCAAGAGTTTTTCCTGGAACAGGAAACGTGCCATGAACCAAAGGACATATGGTACACCAGCACATCAAAAATATTTCTGGCAGACCTTGAAATTTCAATAATAACAGTGAAGATATTAGAAAAATCAAGTATGAACATATGAACCATGTTCCCACATAAATTAAATATACAGGATGGGAACATTCCTGTAAGAACAGACATGCACGCAGGCAAAACCATATTCCACTTTTATGACAATAAGAGCTAGACAGAAAAAGGAATTAGCGGAATCATCATGTCATATTCATCAATTTGGAATTTAAAGAATAATTGGAGAATATCAGCAAGATGGCTGAAAAATGATTTTAGTTGAGAGGACACTCTTAAGTGTGATGACAAAGAGCAGATTTGTATAAATTCCACGTAGCTGTCATAGATGCAACACCAATCATTAAACATCCAAACATTATAACACATCTTGAAGCTATGTCAAATGATAAAGGTACTAAGTTTCTGGCATAGCCTATTCAATCTAGACTGGACAGTAATGACACCAAAGTTCATTGAACTATTCAAGTAAATTCTTTAACACACCAAATTAATGCAGCAACAAGTGAACTACAATAGCTTATGGGACATCAAATTGTGCCTAAACAGGCGAGTGTGATTTTCTTAGCAGAACCCTACATCAGATCCAGGATGCTCCCACACCCTGATCCAGAGAGATCCCCATGCAAGAGCAACCCCAGGAAAACCCAGATATTCTGAAGCTTCACTTATTGATCTAACCCATTAAATTATGAGATGTTGAGTTAGGGTGACTCAGTTAGAAGAGGCAGGCTCATTGCATACAACACCGACATTTTAATAAGCTTTCACTTTTGAGATGCAAAATGAACAAACTCTCTAATAATCAAAATAGAAATAGAAGATAGAAACAGAAACAGGTGCCATTCACAGGTGATAAAGGCCTTGAGCAGGTCATTTACTGCTTGTGAGCTGTGAAACACACCAGGGTCACTCTAGTGCAAGCAAATCCCCTATATTTGTGATTGTGTCAGCCCACAAAATGACCAGCTGGTGGTATAGGAATTAGTTCTCTTTATCCTGAGACCATCCATATTAACCCTTTCACCGATATGGACGTCATATGACGTCCAAGTTAAAAGGCCCCAAACCGATATGGACGTGTATAGACGTCCTGCGCATACATGCATTTAATGCGTATTTAATTATAATTCTTTTAAACCTTATGTTTTACGGTAAATTTAAATAAATTCTATAAGAAGTAAAAGCTTACCTTTAAAAGTTTTTTCTTGAATGGTACACCTCAAAACATGGATAAACACACAAGGGCACATCTCCACATTTACGGCAAATCGTACTAGTTTCCTTTCGGACACCTTTCTTGCGGCACACCAAACATTTTCTGAAGGGACGCGACTTTTTTGCTGTGGGTGGTATCCTTTTAGGAAAATGTTTTCCTTCAAGTCTGAGGGGTGCTGGGGTGATGGATTTTTTACCCCCAGTATGGAGAGGTCTCTGAATTTTATACTGCTCAATTAGGCTGCGAGCTATTGATATGCGAAAGTCCAGGTACGTCATTGTCTTCCGTGGGTTTAGAGCTCTCCAAATTACTAAACAAGTGTATAAGGTTATATCTAGCTGGTGTAAAAATACTTTTTTATACCATTTGATTGTTTTTCGCAAAGAGGGATATGCGTGTAATACCTGATCTACTAGATCCACTCCACCCATATGCATATTATATTCCTGGATAATATCGGGCTTGAAAATTGACATTTTGTTACGAGCATCAATTTTTCCAGTGTCAATCATCAAAATTTTAGAGCTGCAATTGGATAATGCTGTAACAACCCTCCTGTCTTGCCAAGCAACATAGGTCAAGGGTGGCAGCTGATGCACCTGCATTTCTCCTCTTCTTAGAGCCTTCGTATTCACATCTTTTGGCAAACCAATACGATTTGAACGTACTGTTCCAATTGCATTTGTTTTTCTTTTGTGTAAGGCCATGAATAATTTAGGGGAACTGTACCAATTATCTAAATATACAGTCCTACCCTGATCAAGTACAGATTCCATCAGGTGCATTACTATGGAACCAGATAACCCCAAATCTTTGTCTCCGGTGTTATCAGTCCCTTGGCCAGTGTATATGCAGCTATTGTAAAGATATCCTGTTTTACTTTCACATACATCAAAACTCTTTATGCCAAATCTGGCCCTCTTTGTTTTGATGTATTGTTTCCAACCTAAACGGCCCTTCCAAAGCATCAAGCTTTCATCAACAGTGATCTTTTCACTAGGCACATAATTTTCTTTGAATTTTGAAATAATGTAATCAAAAACTGGTCTGATTTTGGATAGTTTATCATTCACATTTTCTGTGCAGGTGAAATGAAGGAAGCGCAAAATGGAAGTAAACCTGTTATTTGACATGCATTTCCCAAAAAATGGGGTAGCTAGCATGTCGTCTGTAGACCAGTACATGTCTAGCGTAGGTTTACGAATAACACCCATGAGCATAATTAGACCAAGTAGTCTGTAAATCTCATTCATTGTTACTTCTGTCCACTTCTGCAATCTACTCTTAGGTCCTAAATTGCCTTTAGAAATCAGGTCTTCCTTCACCCTACTCGCATATACATTTGTTTCCGAAACAATGAGAGACAGTAAGTCAGTAGTAAAAAATTTTGTGAAAATGTCAATTGGTTGGCTGTCAGAAGTTAGTTGAGTATGCGGTTGTACACCAGAGGTTGTGCTCGTGAACGTATGTCTATTAGTGTTAGAGTTATTTTGACACCTCCATAATGTTGATTCTTCACGAACACCTGTCGGAAATGAGTCATTTTCCTCCTCACTGCTACCTATATCCTCAACACCCCCCTCAAAATCTGAAAACTCGCCATCAATGTCCAAATCACTGTCTAACAGCAAAAAGTCTTCCACATTTTCTGATGTAATATCAGAAGCCCGCACTCGTCCTACACTAGCTAATTGATTTGCAACATTACTAGTTGAAGCCATGATTAGCACTGAGAAAACTATTTCAACTGTGATTTAGCTAAAGAAATTGCTTGGAACTCTGATGCAATCTAAATTACAATGTCAACTGAGCGAAGAAAGAAGTTACGTCAGCTAACATAAACTTCCGTTGTGCAATTAGAGGGATGCTGACGGAGTTTCCTTCCAGGGTGTATAACGCAATATAAACAGTTATTATTACGTGTTAGCATGAACTGAAACCTAGAAACCTTGAACCCAACACTTCGTTTATTCAGCTGATATACACATATAGCTTGTAAAACAAAAGTACTCAGAATTAGGCGCGTTCGACGCAAAGAATGGCTTTCTTTACGTGATACAAATTAATGAAATTTCATCGCTTTATTAATATAGTCTCTATTTTAATGATACCGCAGATGCATACAGCTTTTAATGGGCTTTTAACCAGTTTTTGTTTCCCTGAAATAACTTAGAAAATACGGAAGATACGAATATTTATTTATGAAGACTTTTTGCAGCATTTAACAATTTAAATGTCTTGTTCTGTTTATTGGGTATCCGTTCCCGGCCGTGCAGGGTTTAAATGGCCATCGGCGAAGCGGTTAACAAAATGCTGAAGTAAGGAAGTGCACAGTGTTTAAGGATTTGAATAGTGACGTAAAATGTGAATTTAGAAACTACTAACTTCAGTCTATTTTTAGTTTCAGTATGATAAAACCTTTTCAAACCACTTGTCAAACTATAAAAACACTTTAGCTCCTCTTACATTTAAAATTAGGACATGTTTCAAGGAACAGTGTCCTCATCATCAGCTGATGTTCGATTGGTTCTTCAGGTTCTTCACCATCAGCTGATGATGAGGACGCGTGTTCCTCGAAACATGTCGTAATTTTAAATGTAAGTGGTTTAAAAAGGTTTTATTGATGAAGCTCCACTGTTTCTAAATACTTCTATTCTATTTTATAATTTTATGAAATTGCTTTTTCTGTATGTTTTACATAGGCAATGGACCATGTTCAACAGAAGTGCCTGTTCACGTTAAAGTGATAGACAAGTCGATGCCTGTGTTTGATAAACAATTTTATACAGATAGTGTGTATGAAAATATAGAACTACACTCCCCATTATCAGTCAGTATACAAGCTGAATCTCCTTTGGGACGTAAACTCATCTACAGCATTGTGAAAGGCAATGATTTTGAAGAATTTGCTTTGGATTTCAATACCGGTAAGTGAATTGCTTTTCTGTTATCTGTTTAACCTGGCTTAATGTCAGATCTGCCACACTTTTGCATGTCAGTGTACTGTAGTAAGCAGGCTTTGATTTTCAGTCTATGGTTGTGTTATGAAAATGAATGGAAAGTGCATTCTTTCTGTAGTTTTCTGTTTTGATAGCACATTGAAAAGGCTGGGAACCTTTATTGAAATTGAGAACATCAGACTGGAACCACATTTGAAATACATTGTTTGTAAATTAATGTGGTCAACAGCTAAGTTCTGTATTATCTTCATCCAGAAAAGTAAATGTTTTATCTCAGAGATCCGAAAACACATTCCAATTTCACTGAAGGCTAGCCAAATATTGTCTTTTTAATATACAATTTTTATATCAAGAACACTTTTTCTTTGTATAGTTGTTGTGAGCTTATTGCTGCTGTGTTTTGGTATGTGAAGGCATTTCTCAGGATTGTCATATGTAGCAAATGCATCCAGCTTTTTTTATTCAGGATAATTCACATTTACTCCACCTTAACTCACAGGTAATTTACATGTATTTTCCTGAGAAAACAATTTGTCGAAAGATGTTCTACTGCAGCAAATTATTTTCAAGAAGTGACAATCAGGGGATTTGTTTTATATTACAGTAGCAGAAACATCTATTAGGTATGTCATTCTCTTGGTAGTTAATAGAGGTACTAGTAGCTGAAATGTTAACACTTTATAGAAAACTTTTTAGGAAGTGAAGACAGGTTCTGATGCCTTTCCAATTTAGTTTGAGCTTATTTTATTACAGCATTATGTGCATTATCTAATACAACTACTATCTAACTGATTTATAATATATTTCCTTAGAAAATTTATCTGCAGTACAAGTTATTTAGTAACATGGTTCTGGCCTCCTCTATGTTCTCCTTTATCTCTAAATATTTACATATTTTGTTCAGTTATTAATAATTTTAAGTGGTAGAGGTGTTAAAGTTATGAGCAATAAATATTCATCTGACCTAAAGATAATTATGTTCAGCATACATAACATTATTAACAAATCTTGAATGCAAAGTAATTTTTATACCTCAAAGTTTTAAGAGTTGTGTATTCAGAGAATATGCAGTAGTATAGATTGTTAAATAAGAATACAATTTAGAATTATTTCGAGTTAGTTGCAACTAGGCCATTTAAAAAGCAGTCCTTCTTAATGAAAAAAGAATTGAATATGGATCAGTCAATCAATTTATTCGTCCACATTTTTAGATTACTTAGATTTACATTTGGCTCAAAAGAAATGTTTTATAGCTTGTAATCCAGTAATGAAATGATTACACCAGCACCTCTATGATTATAGTTCGCAGAGTTAGTCATCATTCCTGTGCAAGTGTTGCTTTGAAGAGGGTTTTGAATCATACAAGTAAAGCTGGATGAAAAATAACAATAGGCAAAAGAACTATACACCATAGGAGCAGTACAACTCTGGAAAAGAATGTTGATTCCAAGATAGCCACTGAGAGCAGTCTTTTGGTATTAGAGCATGAAAGAGGGAACGGTTTGCTTTTGAAAATATAAATATATTGAACAAAATGGCTACCAACTGAACTTATATTTTGACATTATATGAATTACACACTTAACAGCTTTATGCTTTTGTAGGTCTTATTATATCTAATACATGATAGCATTTTAAAATACAAAATTTAAGAATAATATTTCTCCAATATTTGTAATACAAACAGTCCTTAAGCTATACAGAAGAACAACTTTAAAGAGATATCTAACCTTATGCAGTAGTATAAAAGTTTCTTAAAACATGCAACAAAGAGAATCAAAAGATGCCGAATTAACAGAGGAAAGAACTTGGAAGGAGAGATACACAGTTACTCCAATAAATATTTGTCTGACCATAGCTGAAAACAAGCACAATCATAAAATTACAGCTAAGAAATGAACACCTATTTCTTTATATTTGCTAACATATGTATTTAGAAATAAAACCCTATTTATATTGGTATATTGCTCAATCTGTGAACAAATCTATGTTAATATAATTTTGAGTCAAACTAATACTCAATGCTCCACTTATTGCTAGTATTTACCTAGAATGCATTTCGTTAGGATCTTCCTAACATCAAACTAGTCGACAACAGCTGATGATATTAGGAAGATCCTAACAAAACGCGTTCTAGGTAAATACTAGCAATAAGTGGAGCATTGAGTATTAGTTTGACTCAAAATTATATTAATTTTGTGCTTCATTGTATCATAGTCCTTACACAATGGAAATCTATGTTATTTGAAATCATGTTCCATTTGATATCAAATATTCATCTAATGAATAATATTTCAGGTATGGTGTCACATCCCTCTGTGCTTATTTAGTTATGTTACATTCATTGTATTTGATAGTTCTGTCTCATGTATAAAGACTAAAATAGAGCCATACCTTTTAAAACTTGTAACTTCACTCACGTACTTTTACAAAATCAGGAACTAATCAAGGCTTCACGGGTAATCAGCCGTGTCAAATTGATAAAGGTCGAGCTATCGGCCATTGTAAACTCCATGGCCTTCTTCAAGATCTGAAGATCCTTTATCAATTTGACACGGCTGATCACCCGTGAAGCCTTGATTAGTAATGCTCGCCGTGAAAGCTTCAAGTCTTACAAAATCAGGAACGTTTGCAAAAGGACGTGAGTGAAGTTACAAGTTTTAAAAGGTATGACTCCAATTTAGTCTTTATACATGAAATTAGCTTCATTGTTAACAATGCTTGTATTTATAACTATTCAAAAGTTTTCTCTCAGTTTTCAAAGAAGTTGAATGATATTAAGTAATATGGGTTGAAAATGTTGCAAAACTAAGAGAAGAGATGGAAATTGCTATCAGGTTGCAATTCCTTTCTTGGAAGTTTTGAAAACAGTGTTGTTATGATAAATTAAATTTAAAGGGAGTCGATTTATGACACTAAACAACACTTACTTTTAAATTTTTCCGCAACATGTTTCAGAGACTTTGCCTCTATCCTCAACCGGCCATCGACTGGTTCTCATTGGTGTAGTTGACGATATTTTGTCATAGGTCTCCTCTGCTGGCGGTTCCAGGAACTTGCTGAACAAATCTTCCTGGGGGATGTCGAAATTGAATACTTTGTTCCTATTTTTTGAAATGAGGATTTGTTCCCATGTGGATGATTCTTGTTTTCCTGATGTATGTTTTAGTAGTTTTGGTTCTGGATTTATATTGTGGTTTTTTTCCCAAAAGTGCGTGGCAACTGCTGATTTTTCTAACTGTTTATATTTTATGTTTCTAAAGTGTTCCTTTGCTCTTGTTTCTAAATTTTTTGGGGTTTTTCCAATATAAATTTGACTACAGTCTCTGCGTTCAATTTTATATATACCAGATTTTTTGTTAGATGGAATGGCATCTTTGATGTTATAGCAAATTAGGTTTTTTAAGGAGAAATGGTTGACTGGTGCTAGTTGAATGTTTTGTTTTTTGAAGACCTTTTTGAATTTATCATAGGCCCATGGATGGTAAGTGAATTTTTTGAAAATCATATTAGTTTCTCTAGCTGAGAGGGTTGTGGTTTCCTTTATTAGCTTCTTCTTTTTTGCTAAGTTCACTTTTTTTGTCTACTAATGATTTGGGAAAGTCATTTTTTTGTGCTATTTCAATAATTTTGTTGTATTCTGTTTTGTATTCTTCTGCTGTGAGAGGGATGTTGACCAGTCTGTGTGCTAAACTATTGAAGATTGCCTGTTTGTGGGATCTTGGGTTGTAGCCATTAGCTTTTATGTAGTTGTCTGTCTGTGTTGGTTTTCTGTAAATGCCAAAGTTTAGTCTGTTTTTATTTCTCATTATTTTTAGATCCAAAAATGGTAAACACTCGTCTTTTTCTATTTCTACAGTGAACTTGATGCTTTTTTCTTGGATATTTAAAAGTTTTAGTGCATCACTGATGTGTTTTTTTTGGGTACTATTGCAAAGATGTCATCTACATATCGTTGCCAGAGTTTGAACATTCAAGGGAAACCTTTGGTGATCCTTATTTCTAATGCACTCATGTACAGATCGGCCAGGAAGGGTGATAGGGGGTTACCCATTGCTAACCCTGAAGTTTGGTGGAAATATTTTGTTTGAAACTGGAAGAAATTTTGTTCTATGCATAATTTGGTTACTTCGATGTAATCTGAAATTTCAGGTGATGCCATTCCAAGTGATTTGAGCCATTTTTCTATCAACGGTGGGAGTTGATTAACTGGTATGCTGGGAAACAGTGATTTAACATCAAACGAGACTAGTGTGTCCTCTTCTTTTAGTTCAGTATCCTTAATGTGTTCTATAAGTTCATAGGTGTTTTTTTTATGCTTAGGCTGTCAAATTTTTGAAATGAGTTGAATTTGTTTGTTAGCCACTTTGCAAGGTTGTATGTTGGTGAATTTATACTGCTAACTATAGGTCTCATTGTTATGGATGGTTTGTGTATTTTGGGTAAGCCATAAAGTCTAGGTAAGGTTGGGTTATCATTATTCAGTTTAACTGTATATTTGTTTGGTATTATGCTTGATTTTGCTATTGTTTTTTCAAATGACTGTATGCAAGTAACAAGTAACACAGTAAACTCCCAATTATTCATATGCAGGTTATTCAGTTTGCGGATTATTCAGACTATTCAGACTATATGCTATTGTTTTTTCAAATGACTGTATGCAAGTAACAAGTAACACAGTAAACTCCCAATTATTCATATGCAGGTTATTCAGTTTGCGGATTATTCAGACATTTTTATACAGAACAAAGTAAAAAAAAAAAAAAGTACTTATTTTGTCATTTGAGATCTAAGTTTTAGGTTGCTGACAGAGAGTGCTCTAGGAAACAGCAATAAACAACTGCTTTTTGGCAGTAGAGTACAAATTCCTTTGGTACCGGCCTGCTTATTCCATGAAAATGGAATACAAACTCAGTTTTCTGTGTTAATCTGGCATGTAAGTGCCAACAAAGCAAGTTAAAAGAAATAATACAATTTTGTGCTTCACTGTATCATAGTCCTTAAACAACAGAATAAAAGAAATAAGTTAAAAGGTTTGGCAAAGAATGGAAAAGAAAAAAGAAAAGAAAGAAAATTTTGGTATTAAAATAAAAATTGGAATTAATTGAAATATTTGAGAAGGGGTAAACTACTGCTAAACTCTATTAAGTGAAGTTTTGTTACAAATTATTATATTTGCATGTAATATAAGCCTCACTTTTGCAAGCTTCTTTCAGTTTGAAAATAGCCCATGTTTATAAACAAAACAATGTTGTCACTATTAAAATTAGTTATATATAAGTTGGGAACCAAATACTTCTTTTGAGCTCGGTACACATATTTTGTTCTGTTGTAAGTTTTTTGTTTATGAAATTTCAAGATATTTTAAGTTTAACAAAGGAATTTCAGTACAATGCTTGAATTTAAACTAGTGCAATTTACTTGGTGAAAAAAGTATAATTACTGAATTGTCGTGCAAACAAAATCATTTTGATTTAATTAATGAACCAGTTGATTTTTTAATGTTACACTTGGAAGCTGAGAAAAATGAAACAACGGCAGTTAGACTTCAGTCAGTTATTGGAATGCATTACCTTGAAACCGTTTTGTTTGCAAAAATGTAGGAAAAGTTTGTTTGTTAAAATCTCTTCCAACGTTTAATAGAACAAGTTTACCCCAGTTCATATTGTTTATAAAAATTATTTTGCATTCATAAAATAAGGTATAATAATATATCTGTGGCTCATAACTTAGAAATAACTAAAGATAATTAATGCATGTTTAATAAAAGTCTTTATACTATGGTTATATAATTTAATGGGTGAAGTAGTGCTGATAATTGTTCAATGCTATTTTTCTATCCAAATAGCTTTTTTTGGGTTCTGGAGAGCATGGTGAATGAAAGTCAGTTCTCCAGATATTTTTGTCCCTCTCTCAATAGTGTTCAAATGGAAGACAATTTTGATTTTGTAAGTCGTACAAGTTTTTCATTTAACATTGGGTATAAGCAAAACTATGCAATAAAATAAATATTAATAACAAAGGCATTTACAAATTATTTAATGGAAAACACCTTTATGCACTTTTGTTTCCATAAATTTTAAAAAGAACATATTGGAACTTGAGAACTGATTTATTTTCTGCATGCTTCAACAGCCCATAGATAATGACTTGGCTATAGTTTAATTCTTTGGCAACAGGAACTGCAGTTATCTCATAATTTTGGATAAATTAAAAGAGATGCAAATATATAGAAATACTGAAACTAGAATTATAGTAAACCCATATGAATTAGTGATTAAAATTACTCATGCATAATGTTTCAAAAGCAATGCAGATGGGTCTATGTTTTGGATCCACTACAACATTCAAACTTGAACTCTGCTTTTACCAAGGGATGGTTGTCAGTTTAACTGCCAGAATCAATCACAGGCATTTGTGTGTAAGAAATGGTAACAGACATTTGGAAGAGGAAGAAAAAAAAAAAAGATTCAATTTTCAGCTTGTTTTAAATGGATAAGATGCTTGAATGCATATTTTAAACAGATGAAAACTTAAATTTCGAAGTTAAGCTATGGTTACAGTCATAATTACATATTAATATCTAGTTCACAATGGCTATATAGGAAACCAATTGTTTCACCATCTGAGTGAAAATACCACTACTGTGTCAATAATATTGTCGTCAGTTACTTCTAGCCAACAGTATCATAAAAGATGCATAGATAAATATGGGACCATTAGCTGGCTATCTTCACACATGAGAATCTCATCAAAAAATGAGTGAAACATTGGCTGTGAGACAGTTATGTGGCCTGTACTAGAAAACCAACATATTATCTATATAAGCTGCTTTCCTTCAATATAATATTAAGTAATTTGTCATATCCGAATTAAGGCAATACATTTTTGAAAATCCAAAAATCTGTGGTTTTGTTCTGATTGCTCTCACCCTTTTACAAAGTTTTAATGAGCTTTGTCAAAGCATTGTTAAGATATTAAATTTTTATTCATAATTAATTAGTTTTAGAACGTCCAGTTTATTGTATTGCTTCCAAAGTTTTGGATTATTACACAAATGCAAAGAAATTGTGCAGCTGTTTATTAATTTCAGTTAGTTTAAGAGAAACAGATTTTGTGTATAAATGGGTTTGAATTTTTCAACTTTTTCAATGTAAGTGATAGAAAGTAAATAATTACAACTGAAGCTATTTAATATTTTGTAGTTAGTACTATTTTTCAATCCATAAATCCTGAATCTATCCTAAACATTTCAATTTCATAAGTTATAAACTGTCCACAGATCATTTTAAACAGTGAAAAATACTAAAAAGAAGGAACAGAAAAAAATGGATGTATTTACTTAAGATGAGTGAGCACTAGTAGCACTAACATCGCATTTTTAAAATACCTGTTAACATTATATAGAATAAAAAGAAGTATTTCAGAAAGTGGAGTGCCATTGTTACTAAAATTAGGCAAGTGAGTCAACCTTGTATATACTTTTCTCCACTTACAAGTTTTTTATGAGTCTACCACAGAGCTGACGATAGGGGAGAAGTCCCCAGAAACTAGTCTTCATAAAAAACTTGTAAGTGGAGAAAAGTATATACAAGGTTGACTCACTTGCCTAATTTTAGTAACCTGTTAACATGTTTCAGGTACATGTTAACAAATATTTTAAAAATGTGATGTTAGTGTTAGTAGTGCCGACACAACTTAAGTAAATATATCTTAACACACATCACTGTTTCTAGCTTCTTCCATATATAAAGGAAAAAAATGGAGTTTAACCTTCAATTAAATATTACTTTGTAGCTTTACAATTCTTGATATTAAAAAATCAGTTGTGAATCTTAAAATTAAAACTATAATAAAAATGCAAAAAATACAAAAGTGTTTTTTTATCACATTTGTGTTATCTTAAGGTGCTGTGATAAGTACACACTATTAATATTTTCTCTGAAATACATTTTTGAAGACCAAAATGATATTTCATTACATTCAGAGCTCATTTCCCAGCAAATGATGTTACCAATACTTACACCAGAAGCTAGACATTTTCAAACTTGCTTAAAGTTGCAAATGTGTAACTACCAAAATCAGGAAAATGAGGTTGCCAGAATAGCTTCACAATTGGGCTATATAATATTATTAATGTAAATTTGTAGAGAAATTGGACATCAAAGATGATTACCTTGTTTTTAAAGCACAAAGTAATGAGAGAAGATTTTTATGGATTAAATGTAAATATAGCATTTTTTGTGTTTAGTAAAAATAAACTAAATGATAAACAAGATTTACTGTTATAAGTAATCTGAGATAATACAGATATTTGCAGTTCTGTGGTGCTAAAGGATATAGAGCAGCCGGGTATTAAAAAGTAACAGTACTGATTTTGGTTATTTGTGTCTCCCTTTTCACAGCCCCTGACAGTAACAATGGTCCTTGTGAGTATAATAAAATCTATATTCTTTAACTTTTTATGTGCTTTGTTTGGCTTGGCCTAGGTATGGTGTACTATGGCAATGATTCTGCCTGTGTATGTCTTATTCTGTGGTTGGTTTGGTAAAGCATGTGACACAGAAGTCAGTGTATTTATGTGCCTGTTTGGTGTTAGTGCATTAGAAAACTTGCTTTCAAGTATAGCTGGGTGGAATGAATTAAGCAACTGCTTACCATACATAAGACTTGACATAATTGCAATTAGCAAATACATGTGAATAATTGTATTTGAAAGATAAATATGTCCATTTGTTACCATTGGTAAGCTGGTAAAATACTTTTTCATAAGCTAAAAGTACTTAAAAAAATCTATTATGTTATATTAAAGTATGTATTTTCTATCCATTATCATTTATTTTCTGTTTGCTTCATTTTAATCAAGATAAACATTTGGAAATTCTTTCATTACACATTTTATTATAAGTGTAGGAAAGATATAGGAGGTTGAAATGATAGTCAAATCTTTAAAAAACAGATCTCTTTATGCTGGGTAAAATTCTTGTGATGGCATGAGAAACATAATGGAAAATTTAAACCAATACCAAAAAATATCTTGGAAATGGATACTGCCACAAAAACATTTATTTTGTACAGTAAGTTTTTGTTTATCTTTAAAGGTTTTATAGTTACACAACATTCAATCAGAATGAAAAGCACTTAACACACTACTTACAGAAAATTCGAAGTATGCAATTTTTTCTTTGTCAGTTTCCTATGATGCTTTAATCAGAATGGTTAGAACTGTTTTCACAAACATCAAAATTTGAAGGTACTTTTAGGTGAGAGAAGCTATTAAAAATTGTGTTATGTCCTGGGAAGATATGGTCTTAAAAACCAAATTTATTTATTTATTTGAATTGACCTATGTACCCTTGGATGTACACACACTGAGCATTTGCTAAAATTACTTATTTTGGGTGCAGGGACCCCAAAACATCTTTTGGCAAATCTTGATATGAAATTTTGAGTTAAATACAATGCCTCCTCTGGTTGCCTTAAGTAAGACAAAGTAAAGAGGGAGAAGATAAGGGTAACTGAGAAAGACCTAGTCCTGTCTTATTGCATATTTAACACTCCTGGAAAATCAGAACTCAATTTGAATAAATTATATAATGTTTATATCCAAGCATGTCTTCAGGAAACAACTGTCAAATAAAGCTTAATCCAACACTTGACTCAAAAACTAATATTGGACCTCTGATGGATTGCACTATATGGCTGAGCATTGTTCATTATCAACAATGTGGAAATCACAAGGAAATATTGAGTTTGGGCAATGTCTTTCTTGTGCAGAAATAGAAACATGGAACATCTATCACTTTTATAGATAAATTTGTTATTCTTACTTAAAGAAACAATCTACAAAAGGATCATTGTTGAATTACTTCAGTTGCGTAGCAGAACCGTGAGCTATTAAATGTCACACCGATCTTTATATAATGGATAATTAGATAAATCTGCAGTTTCATACCATATCTGGACGACCATCCATAACATCAAACCAAACATTACACTAATCAAACCAACCAGTCATGCAACAGAATTGGACACATGGGAAAAGATCTTCATTTTGAAACATAAATGACAGTTAATTAATTTTGATTTACTGCCGCCAAGTACCCTCTGGAAGTACATTTCACTGTCACATGATGCCGCCATTATAGATAACCAGCACAACAAAAACAACATGGATCAGTCAGACACATTCAAAAGATGGGAACGCATGTTCCCAAAACATGTTAACAGAGATTAAAAAAAAGTGATGTTAGTGTTACTAGTACCGACTCATCTTAAGTAAATACAGGTCACACTAAATTTACTTACAAGGATAAAAATTGAGTACTATACATATTATGTAACTTAAATCCATGCATTTTATAAGTTGAAACTTTGCTTGAAAATTGTAGTAAATGTCTCATTATTTGTGAAACAAAATTTCTGAGAGAAGACATGTGGAATATGACTTTCTTTGACCAAGGAAATGGTTGAGAAGTTTAATAATCTTTGAACAATAATATACAACTTTTGTTTTTTAGGGCTAATTTCAGCACTTAAAAAACATTTTTCTTGACATTATCGTAAAAAGTTTAATACATTGTTAAAATTTGGTGATTTATCAAAGTTAGCACAAATTGTTATTAATAGTTGATATTAAAAACATCTGAGAACAGCTACTTTCGAGGCAGTAGTGACCAAACTGCAAAGCTTCTGAATGTGCTCTGGTGATCTTTTGTCCACACCTCATAGCATCTCTGTTTCAATTGAAATGTGTTTTTCCTAACTCTTTGACGTTAAATTTTCTGAAAGATCTAGGTGCAGAGGAACTAATTTTTCACTGTTCAAAAAGAAGTTAATTGATAGAATAGGTTTTTAAGTATAAAAGAATTATCAAGTGCCCGATCGGCTGAAATTTAAGGAGAAGGATGCAGCCTAGGAACAAAATCGTCAAGGAATTTAATTACAGTGCACACATTTTGTCTCAGATCCAGTAAGTAACTATGGCACCTTATGCTAACATAAAGCTCAGGACGGAAAAGCCAGGTGCAAAGAGCGTTTAGAAAGGTTTTAAACTGGTGTTCAACTCTACATTGAAGCTAAAGTGGATGAAAGTGTATTACCACTGATTGGATCAAGCAGACCCTAACAAAAATACTCTTTGCTAAGGAAACCTTCCAGAAAAAAAACACAAATGTTAGCTTTGGAAATTTCAACATTACCATCTGCTATTAAATGAAAAGTGCTGGTAGCATAAAACGTCAAGTGTAATTAAACCTTGTAGCATAGGAAAAAGAGGCATGTTTCTGTTGGTACTATTCTATTTCATATTTCTTACCCTGTTCATATCCACTTTGAACTGTCTGTGTTGCTTTTAAAAATTCCGCCTCTTGCAGGTTTTTAAAATGATAAACTCAGGCTCTTCTTTGGTTAGGAATGAAACTAAACTCCAAATACTGCCACCTTGTATTCCAGCAGTGATTTTCTGACTTATAACACAAATGCCTTAACACAAGGCTAGGGCATTGTTAACTTATGCCAAGCTTAACAGTGTTATTAGAAAATTAAATTTTGGAACTGCATCATGAAGCTTATCCTTTTATAAAATTAATATTGAATATTCATATGTTGTTGAGTAATATCATAATTATATTTCAAGGAAGTAGCACTCAAAAGATTTGCTGTATAGTTTAATGCAATAGGAACTAAAAACTTAGAGAGGAAATGAAAACCAGCTGCACGTAATTATCGTGAACTATTTGAAAACCAAATCTAAGTATCCCAAGGCATATGTGTTAAATTTTGAAGATCTATGCAACCAGTTGTAAATAACAGCCACATTAATGTGAAGTCAGGGAGTCCCTATATCTGTACAAGCTGGGTACCTGTTGAGCAAATTATCACACACTTATGTAACCAAAATATTGAAAATTGCACGGCAGTTGCTGTCTTCTAATTCACTAAGAATTCTCTTATTCTTAAATTAAAATTAGTAACATTGCACTGCTTAATGCTATATTTTATCACAAGATGCTCCACTCTACATGAAAGCAAATAGGTAGCACTGGAATGCACAGTAATACTGGTAGCACTGCTAGCAACAAAATATATTCACTGCTTTTGTTAACATTTGTTATAGTACATTTTCCATTACATTTGATTAGTACAACCAAACAAGCTATATGAGCAAGTTCTGATTGTGGTTGGCCTGCTTTACACACTTATAAATATTGCATTTTGTTAAATGATCATTTTTATATCTGCAATCTCTTTGGAATGATGCTGTGCTGTGAATTAGTCATGTGTTTCTTTTTGCATGTTGTACTGTTTATCTGTGATTTTAACTAATAAGTATCCTGGAAATTTCACCCCCTTTCCTATCTTTGAAGTTATTGAGCAGTTTTATTTATCTTTTAAAGTAAAATTAATTCAAGTTCAGAATGCCATACTATATAATGCTTTAAGATATGAGTAAAATATTGTAACATAATTGCTACACCTTTATCCTGATGTACATATATCCTCATGTGTTATAAATTGCTTTAGCTTCTAAAATGAAAACAGTAGAATGCATCTATCTCTTTTCTTAGAACATGTTTGGTACATACTTGCACCTTTAACCTCAGAAGGTCTTTGTAGACATGTAATGTAAATTTATGCATTCACTGTTGTAAATACTTATGCTGACTTTGGCACAATTTGGGTTAGCTTCTTCTGCTTGAGGTGTTAGGTATTGTCACAGAAGTATAAATGAAGGCAGTTACCATTAGTACACAAGTTTCACTCAAGAAAACTTTAAAACAGTATAATGATATGTTGCATGCACTACTAATAGTACCTTGAAGAGTAAGAGGACTAAGTCATTATTTTATTGATTCACATTATAGAGAACTTTACATATTTCCTCTGTAGATCCACGGGTAACTGCTATTTGTATACCAGAAACTTAAGTCTACATAAGCTAATGTACTGCTGGTTATTGCTGCTTGGGTACCTAACACATTATAATTCTTTATCTGGATGGATAACATGAATTGCACAATTGTAAATAACAAAATTGGAAGAAAAATTTGTCTTCTAAAGTCAACTTTTGCTTACTTTGTATTCATTGGCGGTGTTAGTGAATGCTCTCATGTAACTTCTGTGCTTAAAAATTATTTTTATGCAAGATTGTTAATTTTAAAAATTGTTAAGGGATGGTTGTTATATAAACGATCAAATATTACAATAATAAACTACAATTCCTATTATGAGCATAGAAATTCTTCTATTTGTATTCAAAATATTTAATAAAAAATAATGACCTTTAAAAACAATTTTTTCAAAATAAATATTGTCTACACTAATGATTCTAGTAATAGGTCTTCCGTTTCAGAAAATCAGCAGAAGTGCTCCGATTCTTTCATATATTTTTTAAAGTTTTTTTTTTTTTTTTTTTTTCCAAATTTTTCTGCTGAATGAGATGATGCCACAATTACACATGTGACTCTCACTTAGAAGGTCCCAAATTCAAACCTGACTAATAGTTTGTATGGTTTTTCTTGGTTGCTAGACAAGTGCATATTTGGATAATTTTATGTGCAAATTTTTCTATCATTCTTTTCATTTCCTTTTACACTGTCACACAATGTAATGGGCTGATCACCCATCCTGGATTTGTTATGATCTAAAGCAGTGATCAGCAGCAGCGTGCACCCTCATGCTGCCGTCTCTTACTCAGATGTATGCTAGTGCACTTGGAACTGTAGGCAGGAAAACAGAGGTGCAGTGATGGCTTTTCCGTAGTGTCATACAACTCCTTAGGCACATTCAGATATATATATATATATATATATATATATATATATATATATATATATATATATATATATATATATATAATATTATATTATATACTCTAGGACATTATATTAATGCTGTGCCATATAGAACAATTATATAATAATAATAATAATAATAATAATAATAATAATAATAATAATAATAATAATAATAATAATAATAATAATAATAATAATAATAATAATAATAATAATAATAATAATAATAATAATAATAATAATAATAATAATAATAATAATAATAATAATAATAAATCATCAATGTCATCATCATCATCATCATCATCATCATCATCATCATCATCATCATCATCATCATCACAAGACAATACAATAATGAAAACTGTACTGTAACTGTCTGCTGGTGTTCTGTAAGTGCTCCAGCATTGTGATTCGTTTATCACCTTCTAATTTATCGTAATCACTAGCATGCCAAGTGTCATAGTGCCACTGGAGATTATATTTTCGTATCACATTCAGGACCTTATTGCATATTAAACATCGTGCAGCATTATCAAATGGTGTAAAAAATATGCTTGTTCCTATGAAGGGTTAAATAATGTAGGGGTAGAAGACCTTCGTGATTATGTAGCCATCTTGTACACAATGTCCATGCACAGGTAACTAATGAAACCATACTAAACCCTCTCTCTCTCTCTCCACCCCTCCCACACTACGGTACATTTGCTAGTGCACTGCTTACCCAATACCCGTTTCAGCATGTCGTGAAGACCACTGATCTAAAGTTTACTTGCTCCTCAGTGGGCTGCTGACCCAAGGCATTGTCTTGAAGTCCCTATGATCTGTAACCTCTGTGATTGACCAGGCATCAGTTATGAAGAAAAAATTTAATTTCCCTTCTTTGGGTTTTGGTGCACACAGTTCAAATATAAATTGTTTTAAAAGCTGCCCTATTTCTGTTTGTTATAAATATGATAAACTTTAAAGGGGTTTACTAAGATGGTGCCTTTATAGCTACTTTTGTTGATACTTTTTTTTTCTTTCCTCAATATTAAACTTTTTACAGAACCAAATGTCATAGTTTTGATAAAAATCCAAGGTGAGTACAAAAAGAAACCAAACTTTAGAAATAATGCACCAACCAGCAGAAAGAGCACACTGTGGCTACTGAGCACACCTAGCAGCAGGTTTAGACAACTGCTGTTTGCTGCACTTCACTTGGACAATTAGCAAGTAAACCTCCAGTCACTGAAGTAAGTAAGCACATGCACAGCCTGTTCGTCGGATTAGTGTCAAAGTAACAATGAAGGAGCTTGAAGAACAATGTGTGTACATGCATTTGAAATTTTGCTACAAACTTGGCAAAACTTTCATAGAGACTTTTCAATGCTTAGCCAAGCATACAGGGAGCCTGCCTCGGTAGCATGGTGATAGCATGTCTGCCTCATGTTCAAGAGGTCCCAAGTTCGAATCTCGGTCAGGGTGGGTTACCTGGGTAAGGTTTCTTCCTGGGTTTTCCCTTATCCTGAAAGACGAATGTCAGATAACTCTAAGCTCCATGGACCCCGGGCTCATTTGAGAATCATTTCACCCATTCCATTCATCGTCCAATATGACTTAACATTGGAGGGTGTAAATTATATTAAAAAAACACACACACACACACATACAGGTAGGACCGTATGAGTCGTATGAAGAGCTATGAGTGGTTTAAATTTTTTTCTACAGGGCAGAATGTCGGTCTGTGACAATTCTAAGTCTGGATTTCCTTCCACATCAGCATATGACGGCCATGTGGATAGAGTTTGCACTGTGATTTAAGGAAATCGTTGTTTGACTGTTTGGGAAGTTGTTGACAAGGTGACATCAGTCTAGGATCATGCCATCAAATTTTGAGTGACAAACTTGAGATAAGTTGTGTGAGTGCCAACTTCGTACTGCATTTCTTGACTGAAGATCAGGAACAGATTCATGTTGAAATGTACGAGGAATTGTTTGTTACTGCTAACGACAGTGAAAACTTTCTCAAGAACATCATAACAGGTGATAAGACATGATGCTGAAACGAAGATGTAGTTGACAATCACCTTGTCCAAAAGAAGCATGCATGAGTCAGTCAAAGATCAAGGTGATGTTTGCGTATTTTACTGCAAAGGCATTATCTATCATGAATTTGTGCCATGTGGTCAGATGGTAAACAAGGAAGTCTCTCAGGGAATCCTAGTGTGCATGAGGGATGCTGTGCGCTGGAAGAAGCTGAATTGTGGGAAAACCAGAATTGTATCTTGCATCATGACAATGTACCAGCTCACACATCATTCCTTGTCTTCAGCTATCTAGCAAAACACTACATTTCCGTTGTGCCCCATGTACTGCATTCTCTGGACCTAGCCCCAGTAGACATTTTTTCTGTTTCCCAAACTGAAGAACTTGTTGAAAGGATGTTGTTTCGAAACCATTGGAGATACAGGACAATGTGATGAGAGACCTGCACACCATCCCACAAATGTGTTCCAGGAGACATTCTAAAAATGGAAGAAATGATCAGAACGGTATATTGCCAGCAGAGGAGACTATTTTTAAGGGGACAGTGCTTAAAATGTTGTACAATAAGCAATAAAATTGATAAAGCAGAAGTTTGGTTTCTGTTTGAACATATCTCGTAGATTAATTCTTAACTGAGTTTCACAATATATGCTTCAGATAACTTACTCTAAAAGTACACACAACATTTAAATTTTCTGTTTCAAACTGTTTTTGAGACATAAACACCTAAATGAGAAATGTGAGTGTGATTGGTTGATTGCTTTACAATGCACCACAAACAGTTGATGATCTTTGGGAAAACTTTGTTCTACCAAGCAATGTATGGACCCCATTTATCAGCTGGAGGCACATGAGGTTGAAGTCCTTAACCTCGATGAAAGGATGATAATGGTAAATGGCGATGAAAGAAGAGAACCTACACTTTTGCCATAGATTCCGAACCATGTTGAGCCTTAAGTTTATGTTGGATAGGGCCAACTTCAAATGACCACTTCAGAGCCAGGAATTGAACTACATACCCTCAGCACGAGAGTATAAACCAAACCACTGAGCTAAGAAATATGTTAAATTTATGAAAATTAAAGTTGAAAAATTATCTTACTTTGAAGTAAATTAAAATATTGAGTTTCATAGTGTATCACATTTTAAAATATCCATTGTGAGATTGTATATATTATATCAAATTATCACCCAAAACATTTTGTGTACATTTTATGTAGTTTAAAGCACAAATATGTTTAATTTTATACTTTTATTTCATCAGGTGCTAGTCCCCTTTAGATGCTGAACATTTTTCCTTCAGACTTCTCCTATGATAGAACCATAAATACGGTGTGTTCATAACAATGCTATATAGTAAACTTCTCTTTCACCATAAAAAATATTAGATATTCATTAAACATTTAAATTTTTCAACTAATTGGTAAAAAGTTCAGTGCATTTAAATGCATTAACAGCAAACCTAACTTTGGTATTAATGTCCCTAATACCTTCCCATCAAGCATTGAGAATGCTTGAGAATCTATGTCAATTGGTGAAGCTTTTGCTGTGGTACTCAAACAGCCCTAACCAATGTGCCAATCCCTACCCATTCCTCTTGCTTGTACTGAGAGCAGAACACTCTCGGGCAGCTTTTTAATATAGAATATTCCTTCATTAAACTATAAGTCTAATTGCATATAAAAATACTAATGTTATTAGAACTGTGTGATCAAGCAGAATTTTATGAATTTATAACAAAGAGTGTTCTTAACTCTTTACAACATACTCTTGGCATTAAACTTCTGTGTACAATTCTGTCATTGCTGCTAACAAATTCTCAAAGGCATTCTGAACAGCATCAAGCACATTTAGCCTATTTGTACTATAATTCTGGTATGACAGCTTTTTAATGGAAGCACTGCAAAATAATTCAGAAATTTGAAAGCAAAGAGGTAATTAAGAACTTCTCACCAAAATACCATACATTGAAAAATAAAGATCATATGTAGCATTTGCAAGTGCTCTTAACATAAAATATTTAGGTTGTGAAACTTCATTGGTGAGTAAAATGCATGGTAACTGTTAAGAGTGCACCTAACAATAATGTGAAAGACGTGCTAGCTGTTTGTCTTTCAATCACAACTCTCTGAATTACTGTTTACCAGAAAAATAACTGAATCTTGTACTTCGTTGAAGTGCATTATGCAAACAAAAAATGTGTGTAAAGCTTTGAATAAAACGTTGTGACAGTCCCTTCCTCCAGAAGCAAAAATGTGCATTGCCACCAACCGGCAAACTTGCATAATAATAGAAGTTCCACCTGCTGCGAGTATAATTGTGTTAACCTCAGCGTGCTGTGTATCTGAGTGTCTACATTATGATAATACTTCTAATACCTTGCTTTCCACCACTTTTATTTCTTCTCATTTCTCCTCTCTTCCACATATGGAGTGTCACAACATTTTACACAGGCTGTACATAGAAACCAATTACTGTGTGGAAGTAAGATATCACAACTGTTTTATTAATTAATGTTAATTTTATATTGAAGTACATATAATTTTTATTTTTGGTCACACAGACATCTACAGTGCTATTTTCCAAATTTCTATGTTTGGTTTTCTAAATTTTATCGTTTATGTAATTTGCTTACAGGTATATTAATTTCTAGGGTAAAAATTATGTGTCTTACTATTTGTATTAAAAACATATTATCGTAACTATTAAAGAAATTAAGAAATAGCATTTGTACTGTGATATTTGAGAGCTCTATATTAATGTTCTAACTAACCCTAACTTTACCAACATTGCAAAGTTTTTATTTTATAACATTTTTGCTGTGAATTAATTACGTCCACTTTCATCATATCTGTTTTTAACATAATAGTATAGATTTCTTTATGTTTCCCAGTGTTATAATATTCCACTTTAAAATTATAGACCTGGTCAACATTATACTAAACTTGTAAATGTATACTTTTTCCTTGCAATTGGTCTATTAAAAACTATGCAGTTATGGTTAATAAAAGTTAATACAAGTTAACTCTTGTATTTCATTAATTGGATTGCAGATATACTAAGAAATAACCTCTTTTTATAGTGAATCATATCAAGAGTAAGATTTGACACATTTTTCATAACGGCGCTCACATTAATGGTCAGAGAATGAATTGCTGGTGAAGCCATGTATGTTTAAGAAAGGTACCATAAACTCACAGGCATGAGAAGCACTGATCAGATTAGTTTTTAGACACATTTTTCTATTGTACTAAAATCTACAGTTAATGTTAATAACAGTAATTAAATACTTAGAAGTCAATCATTCATTTATAGTCTTGTGATAATGTAACTCATGGGGAATATACATTAACTCTTGTTAAATAAATAATTTTTAATTAATAGCCATTCATATTCAATGAAAAGAATGAAACTGATTTCTGTGCAATAATTACAGACATTTGTAGTTATAATTCTTTACAGTCAATGATTAGTCATAGTGTATGTTTGTTCTGTTTTGACATATTTCATTTTTTAGATTGCTTTTTCACAGATATATATATTGATGAGACTCTGATATTAATCCTCATGCAAAGTCTTACAAATGAGGAAATGTGCCACTCTGCGGATAATAATAAAAATCAGTCAAGTAACATCACTTTATTTGTTCTTCAGATGGTCATCAAATTGTATATCAATTAAAAATTTGAGCACTTTTATTTAATTGTTTAATTTATGAATAAATTAATTTAATACAGGTACACTATTTCTTCTTTTTTTTTTAAAAAAAAGAAATGTTTGTAGGTAGGCTAAGCAAAAGCAGCTTTTTTTTAAAAAAAAGAGAAAAAGGTCCTTTGTATTCCAACGTAACTCATATCAGACAATGAATAAAATGGGTGAAATGTTGCTCAAATAAGTCAGGTTCCATAACAGACATTCTTCTTTCAGGATAACAGAAACCCTAGAAAAAACCTTATCCAGGTAACTCACCCTGGCTGAGATTTGAACTTGGGACCTCTTGAACATGAGGTAGACATGTTAACCACACTGTAAATTCTGTCATAGAGGAATGATGGATATATATTTAGAATCTCAGAAACTATTTGTAGTTGGTTTATTAATAAACCAACTACAAATAGTTTCTGAGATTAATTTTGACGTCATTGTTACTAAATTCCTCCAAACACATATATATTCAGAAATTTTTGTGATTCCATGTACAGGATCTTTATGCTTTGGACATAATCCTTATACTAATCTTATGGGATTATTATGTCTAGAAAAGAGATTATGTGATTCCTTGTACAGGATCTTTATGCTTAGGATATAATCCTTAATAGTGTTATGTCTAGAAAAGCTTAAAATTTAACACTTCCGCTCATAGAAATATTAGTAAATGCTTAAACTTAGTGAAGTCCATTGCATTTTCAGAAATCTTATTCATAGTATACCAGAAGCATAAATACTCGCATATCAGCTAAAAAGCAATGTATGCTAAGTTCTAAGAGTTAAAAAACACATTCTATAATAAGGCAAACGGTGTTGCTTAGCCTTAGTATTGCAATAACACCAAATTGTATCTCCCCTTACGGTCCATGGCCTTTGGGGCAACCTTTTTCCACCAAGTGATTTATGGACCCAATTTTTAACTGGAGACACCCAACAGGTAGTGCCAATAATCTCTTACAGTAGACAATAATGAAAATAATAATGGAACGAGTCAACCTAGAGTTTTTACCTTGGATACTGGGCCTTGGGGATACTGCATATAAGCCAGTCAGAGGTGAAGGCTTGGATAAGAGCAACTTAAAATGGTCACCCAGAGCTAAGAACTGAACCATAGATGCTCAGTGGGAGAACTGTAAATGAAATCACAGCAAATCTAGCACTCAGTGTCTTATAATTTACTACATCTATGATTGTTAGTCTGTTAGATCAGTAGAAGTAATATGTGAATATTGAAACTTTTATTAGTAAGAGTTTAGTTTTATAATGGCATTTATTCAAATTAGCATTATTCAGGGACCAGTTTGACCCCTTTAAGTAGTAATAGTCATTTTCCTAGTGAATGTGAACAAATGAAATTAATGAATTGGAAATGACATGTTAAAAAAAGATTTTAGGATAATTTGTTGAATTGTTGAAAAAAATGTTTTTTTTTTTTTAATTTGAAAAATAATTTTAAGCTTGTTGAATTGATTTTTAAACAGAAACCATAATTGAAAGAAATGCCAGAAATGTCCATAATATTTTAACCGCTTCGCCAATGGCCATTTAAACACTTCAGGGGCCGGAAACGGATACCCAATAAACAGAACAAGACATTTAAATTGTTAAATGCTGTAAAAATGCATCATAAATACAATTCTGTATCTTCCGTATTTATTAAGTTATTTAAACGAAACAAAAACTGGTTTAAAGCTCATTAAATGCAGTATAAATCTACAGTAACAATAAAGTAGAGACTGCATTAATAAATCGTCGAAATTTCACTTCTTCGTTCCACTGTAGCAAAAGCCATTCTTTGCGCCAAACACGCCTAATATTTGAATCATTTTGTTTTGTGTGTATACGAACCAATGTATGTATGTATAGCTATGCAAGCGACTTCTCCGGTTCAAGTTTAGTTTATTTATGCTATACCAAGCGATAATCATACATGTATATGTTGTGTTACTCTGAAAAGAAAACTCTCTGTCAACATCTGTTATTACAGTGTTTTTCAACCAAGGTAGCCTTTTGCAGCTGTTTTCATTCTGTATTTTAGTTATTTATACTCTCTCTGTATTCAGAGTGATTTCTTATAGCTATCAAGAGCTAAATGAATGGCACATTTGAAATTGTTAAATTTCAATGTTAACCATGGCTTATCCCCGTAATGTAGCAAAAAATTAGCTTGGGTATGATGTGTACAGGCTTCTGATACTACTGTAGAAAATCTGGAAGATTTGTTGTGTGATTGTGAGGGAGATGTTTAGTATATAGGTAGCACTGACGTGTTCTGGTCTACAGATGACATGTTAGCTACTCTATTGTTTGGGGGAAATGGCGAGTCAAATATGGGTGATGTGGATCAGCTATTACTAGCTATCCCTCTTTACAAAAAACAGTTAAATGGTAAAGTGTTTTTATACCACTGGATGTAACCATGCACAATTGTTTAGTAATTTTCAGAGCTGTAAATTCATGTAAGACATTCATCTACCTGTACTTGCGCATATAAGGATCTCATTACCTAATTGAGTACTATAAAACTCAGAGGCCTCATTATACTGGGGGGTAAGAATCAGCCCTCATAGTTGAGAGAAAACACTTTCCTAAAAGGATACCACCCACAACCAAACAAGTTGTAACCATTTCGAAAATGTGTAGTGTGTTGCAAAAAAGAAGTTCGCAAGGAAACCAATATTATTTGTTGTGAATCTGCAGATGTGCCCTTGGGTGTTTATCAAGGTTTGGAGGTGTACAATTCAAAAAGAACCCTTTAAGGGTACGTTTACATCCCTTATAGAACTAATTTAAATTTATTGTAAAATAGGAAGATTAAAATAATTGGCGTTAAATGAGCATTAAATGCATGTATGCGCAGGATGTCTATACACGTCCATATTGGTTTGGGGCATTTTAACTTGGACGTCATATGACGTCCATATCGGTGAAAGCGTTAATCAATAAATGAGTTCAATGAAAGTTTGTGAAATTATTTATAAGCATGTTTAATTGAATTTGCAACAAAGGCACTTGAAAAGGATGTAATGATAATGATGATGATAGTGATGACAATGTTAATAAAAGCGTAGTTGATAATTAATGTTCAACATTGAACATTTGTAATTGAAAAAGTAAATAGAAAAAGCAAATTTGGTAAAGCTGGGGTTCAACAAAATCTTCAGAAATTGTGATTGAAACTAATTGCAATACATTTTCATAATACCAAAGCAAAGAAAGCAGAACATTATTATTGATTGATCATTTCTTTTTGCCTTATTTGCATTAGGTGTGATTTATGTGGTGGATGAATTGGATTATGAGCAGAAACAGCAGTATGAGCTCACAATCCGTGCAACAGATGGAGTGTTCCCAGTGTATGCAGAAGTTTTGGTCAGCATCTTAGTTCAAGATGTAAATGATTCTCCTCCAGAATTCAACCAAGATGCTTATAACATCTCAATTTCAGAAGCTGCTCCTTTTGGAACCTCTGTCCTCAAGATTTCAAGCAGGGATAACGATACAGGTAACAATACTTCTACTTGCATTTGCAGGCATTCTCATTTGTTAGTTAGTTCTTGTTCTTGTTCTATGATTGTGTAACTTGTCTCTCCTGCCTAGCCTACTGAGCAGCTTTACTTGTATCATCTTTTCCCTAAGACTTTCCTCCATGTCTTCTCAATTTCAAAAGTAACAAAAGCTGGAATCTTAAAATAAGAAAATAAAATACAAGAAATTTGTGAGAGTAACGTTTTATAAATTGATTTTAACAATCCTTTCTTGTATTTTTGTATTTTTTGTATTTATTTATTTCATCCTTTGGAACATAATGCATATGTTATAGGACACGTCAGTTCAAGATACAAAGATAAATATAAAAAGTTACATAAGACTAAAAACTGTAACAGATACAGGATACAACAAAAGTCTAAAGTAGAAAAAGCAAATAAATATAAACTATATAAAGACCATAGAGAAATGCTATATAAAAGTAATTGTTCACAAATGTGGAGTTTACTCTACTTCATGATTTAATTCAATTTAATTCAATTTATTTTGTCCTTTTGATTGATATCAGACACATCATAGTATAAACATTACACTAATGTCCACTGTCATTATTTACAAACACTTAAAACTAATTAACATTTAAAAACTCATTTACAGAATAAAATGAATGCTGCAGTAAAAAGAGTTTTGCTCCCTTTTTAAAATGTAGAAGACTCTTCATTTGTTTAATATTTTCTGGTAGCCTGTTGTATAATCTTATACCTTTATTGATAGCACTAGACCTGAAGATTTCTGTTCTACAACTTTGAATGTGAAAGTCATCTTTCTGACGTGTATTGTAATTGTGAATTTGTGAAACATTGTGCCATTGTATTGTTTCCACTGGTGGCAATTTTAAGACAAAGTAAAATGAAAATAGGAGTGGTATTTGTTTAAACTATGTTGTGACTAAACTACCATAAATAATATTAATATGTAGTTTATATTATTAATACAATTAACACATACATCAAATTTTGCATGTGGAAAGTATGTTTTCTTTATTTGAATTTAATTAATTGCAAACAGAGAAGGTCAGATGTGATAATTCCAAAGAAAATTCACAATACATGCATAAATATTATTTTGACAATGAATGAATTAAAGAATGTGTAATGTTTAACGCCCACTTTTACTACATGTGGCACTGCAGGCAGTGGTGACACTGATGATTCATGAAATGGTGGGAGAAACTGGAGGTCCTGGAGAAAACCTGCCATAGTGCTGTATTGTCCACTACAAATCTCATTTTGTGGTCACCTGGGATCGAACCCAGGCTGCTTTGGTGAGAGACAGGCGGTCTAACCACTCGGCCACATTGTGTCCTTTATTTTGACAAGATTGCACAAATAAATACAAGGCGCATCCAGAAAGTAGGTTTCCCTGTTTTTTTTAAAACATAGGCAGCATAGTTACATCAACAACTTTATTGGCAACAGGTAGAGCAATTAAATTTAAAGGGAGTCGATTAATGACACTAAACAGCACTTACTTTTAAATTTTTCCAGAACATGTTTCAGAGACTTTGCCTCCATCCTCAACCGGCCATCGACTGGTTCTCATTGGTGTAGTTGACGATATTTTGTCATAGGTCTCCTCTGGTGGCGGTTCAAGAAACTTGCTGAACAAATCTTTCTGGGGGATGTCGAAATTGAATACTTTGTTCCTATTTTTTTAAATGAGGATTTGTTCCCATGTGGATAGTTCATGTTTTCCTGATGTATGTTTTACTAGTTTTGGTTCTGGATTTATGTTGTGGTTTTTTCCCCAAAAATGTGTGGCAACTGCTGATTTTTCTAATTGTTTATATTTTATGTTTCTAAAGTGTTCCTTTGCTCTTGTTTCTAAATTTCTTTTGGTTTTTCCAATATAAATTTGACTTCAGTCACTGCATTCAATTTGATATATACCAGACTTTTTGTTAGATGGAATGGCATCTTTGATGTTTGAGCAAATTAGGCTTTTTAAGGAGAAATGGTTGACTGGTGCTAGTTGAATGTTTTGTTTTTTGAAGACTTTTTTTTTAATTTATCAAAGGCTCATGGATGGTAAGTGAATTTTTTGAAAATCATATTAGTTTCTGTACCTGAGAGGGTTGTGGTTTCCTTTATTAGCTTCTTCTTTTTGCTAAGTTCACTTTTTTGCCTACTAATGATTTGGGAAAATACAAACTTGCAACATACAAACTTGCAAAGTGGCTAATAAACAAATTCAAATCATTTCCAAAATTTGACAGCCTAAGCATCAAAAACACCTACATTACACATTAGGGATACTGAACTAAAAGAAGAGGACACACTAGTCTCGTTTGATGTTAAATCATTGTTTCCCAGCATACCAGTTAATCAGCTACCACCGTTGATAGAAAAATGGCTCAAATCACTTGGAATATCGTCACCTGAAATTTCAGATTACATCAAACTAACCAAATTATGCATAGAACAAAATTTCTTCCAGTTTGAAACAAAATATTTCCACCAAACTTTAGGTTTAGCAATGGGCTAACAAAGAATCTAACAAAAAATCTGGTATATATCAAATTGAATGCAGTGACTGTAGTCAAGTTTATATTGGAAAAACCAAAAGAAATTTAGAAACAAGAGCAAAGGAACACTTTAGAAACATAAAATATAAACAATTGGAAAAATCAGCAGTTGCCACGCATTTTTGGGAAAAAAACCACAACATAAATCCAGAACTAAAACAAGTAAAACATACATCAGGAAAACAAAAACTGTCCACATGGGAACAAATCTTCATTTAAAAAAATAGGAACAAAGTATTCAATTTCGACATCCCCCAGAAAGATTTGTTCAGCAAGTTCCTTGAACCGCCACCAGAGGAGAACTATGACAAAATATCGTCAATTACACCAATGAGAACCAGTCGATGGCCAGTTGAGGATAGAGGCAAAGTCTCAGAAACATGTTCCGGAAAAATTTAAAAGTAAGTGTTGTTTAGTGTCATTTATCAACTCCCGTTAAATTTAATTTATTATAACAACACTGTTTTCAACACTTCCAAGAAAGGAAAGGTAGAGCAATGTTTGAGCAATGTTTTTCGTCTAAAGAATTCCAATACTTATCACATCGTTTGATCAACTTTTGTGTTCCTATGTTGTAGAAGTCTGCCACCTTTGAATGGAATCACTGTGTGACAGTCGTCTTCAGCTCTTCATTGTTGTCAAAACTTGTACGGAGAACAGGAATTTCTTTAGGTGCAAGAAAGATGGAAATCACTGGAGCAAGATGAGGACTATATGGTGGTTGATCAAACAGCTCCCAGCTGAACTTCTGCATAGCATTGACTGCTGCTTTGTTTCTATGGTAAAGTGAGAAATCCACATCTCATCGCCTGTGACAACTCTCTCAAGGAACCTGTCACCATCATGATACTGCTGCAGAAATGTTGGTACTGCTCCTAAGCATTCCGTTTTGTGCTCTGGTGTCAGGTTTTCCGGCACCCACCTGGCACACAATTTCTTGAACAGCAGGTGCTTATCGACAATATCATGCAACAAGTATCAGATTATCTTAAAAAAAATGGCTGCTGAGCTTCGTCGGTTCTCCATGATGTGCTGCCGCAATAGTTCAACCTGGTGATCATTGATGAGGGATGGTCGGTCACTGTGCTCTTCATCATGTACACTTCAACCACCTTCAGACCAGCGTCGCATCTGGTTGCTCATGATGTTCTACCCCTAATTCTCACAGATCAGATGATGAATTTCGATGGGCAGTGTGTTTTGTGCATTAAGGAGCTTTATCACTGACTGCATCTCGCAGGTGGCAGGAGAACAAATAAGGGACACCACTTTGGGGAACTGCTGCTGTGCTCCTGTCCAGACAGCATATGCTTGTCACATCACAAATCTGTCATGCTTGCACAATGTTCCCAGCTAAATATGAAAAGGAAACAGAATCTGAAAACTTACTTTCTCGATGTGCCTCTTAGTTGTAATTTGCTTGAAAGTGAAGCCACTCTGGTACTGGATTGGTCAATAATAAGTGCCTGGCTTAGGAAACAATTTATTAGAACCTTTGCTGTCAAGTATTTTATTACAATACATAAGAAAGTACTCATGTTTGATTTATGTACGAAGCATTATTAAACTCGCTTAGTTTATATGCAGTATACTTATGATTAGGCTGATTAAACTATCTGACCTAATTCCACGACAAAACATTAGGTGTGCTACTGGAAACTACCTATTAGTGTTACTTTGTCTCTTTGTCTTAGTGTTACAATATCTCTATGCACAAATGAGTTCATGTGTTACATACAGAGTTACAAATTTCTGTATAAAGTTTAAAGAAAATGTGCAAGTACATTTCAAATTTGTCTCAGATATTTTGAAATTCAAATATAAATTTGTTCAAAATAAGTATAATGTTAATTTGGAATCCAAATAACAGAATTTTCTCAAACTAAAAGATTTGATTTTTGCATTTTTAAACTTTACAGCCAGTGTATTAAAGAGATGAATAAAAACAACTTTGAGATCTTTTATTTATGGTTGTTCTTTAACGGCTGTGATTCTCAGTGTACATTGTATATTGAGCATGATAGACCACTAAGTTTTGTTCAGAGGTCCCTTTATCAGGTTTGAGATTCTGTTACATGCTGTAAATCTACATTACAGAACCACCAGCATTACTTCTCTTCCAAAGGAAGCCATGCTAAGGATTCTTATGTCTGAAAAAATCCATTGCTCTCCACCGAGTTTGAATTTACAACCTCAGGAACCAGAGACTATCATGTTACCCCTAGACTATGCTTTGCATGCATTATATATTCATAAATTTTCTTTCCAGGGATCAACCAAAAAGTCCGTTATGAAATCCAGAGTGATGCCTCAAATTCATCAGAATATTTCCACATAGAAAATGATGGTTCAATATATTTGAAGCGATCCCTAGATCATGAACTTCATGACACACATCACTTTACCGTTGTTGCTATTGATGGTGGTATACCAAGCCTTTCCAGTACAGCTCATGTATGGGTCACAGGTAAGTGTGGTGGTTCTTTGTTAGGTTTTCAGTTTTATATACGAGGGTCAGCTGAAAAGTCCCATGCCTCACATAGAGATGGCACCACTGGGCTAGTTTGATGGATAGCATCATATAATTTAACTATAGACTAGCTTGTATCCATAGTTACAGGTTAGTAGCTTGTTTAGTTTTTGAATGACAGCATTTTAAACAAGACAAGTGTAGAGGTTTCATGAAAATGGAGGATTTAGAAAAACAAGCAGTAATTAAATACTTCCATTTGATAGGCTTAACACCCAAAGAAATTGAGGAGGAAGTGCACAGTACATTAAAGGACTCTGCCCCTTCATATACAATGATTAAAAGGTGGGTTGCAGAGTTTAAAATGGGATGTACGAGCACTAATGATGAGCCTCACTCTGGATGTGCTGAGGAAGTCACAACTCCAGAGATCATTGAAAAAAAATTCATCATTTAGTACTGGAAGACCGCAGATTAAAGTTGTTTGAGATAGTAGAGGCTGTAAACATATCAAAAGAATGGGCAGGTAATATTTTAAGCAATTTTTTGGGTTTCCACAAGGTCTGTGTAAGATGGGTGCCATGGTTGTTGACACCTGATTAAAAGTTGCAAAGGAAAACTGTTTCTGTTAAGAATTTGGAGCTCTACTGTAAAAATCCCAGTGAAATTTTGTGACGGCTTATTATCATGGATGAAACTTGGATACATCACTATGCTGCAGAAAGTAAATCACAGTCAAAACAGTCGATTGTGCCAGGTGAACCAACTCCAAAAAAAAGGCAAAGCAAATTTTGTCAGCTCATAAGGTTATGGTGAGTGTTTTCTGGGGTGCATAGGGAATTATTTATTTATTTCTATTTCATTCTTCTGATTTACATCAAGTATAGGACATATCAAATTTGTTACAAAATTGAATACTTTTATTACAAAATGGAAATACAAAATACAATTATTACAAAATTGAAATACAAAATATGATTATTATAACTGAAATACAACATAAAATTATTACAAATTATATGTTTTTATACAAAAATTATACACCAAAAGTAGATCATAAACCTCGTTCAGGCTACTATGAATATATTGATTTGACTATATAGTTTCATTCTCCTTTACCAAAGTATGGCAGAAGTCATAATATTCTGCAACTGAATAAAATTGCTTTTCTAGCAGAAATGTATGTAGCTCTTTCTTAAATTTATTTGAGTTTGAAATATTTCTAAAATGTTGAGGAAGACTGTTTAATCACAATTATTTTTATTGATTACTTGGTAATGGGTAAAAGTATCACTGGTGACTACTATGCAAGCCTATTGCAATGTTTGAGTGATGAAGTTAAAAGAAAAAGGCCTCATTTGACAAAGAAGAGAATCTTGTTTCTTCACGACAATGCTCCGGCCCATCGTTCAGTCATTGCAATGGGAAAAATGTATGAACTGAAGTTCAAATTGCTTAAACATCCACATATTTGCCAGATCTTGCACCTAGTGACCTATTCCAAAAAGTTTCTTGGAGGATGAAGATTTCACAGCAACAAGGAGGTAGTTGATGCAATAAACAGCTATTTTGAGGACCATGATAAATCACACTACAAAGATGATTTAATTAAATTAGAACACCGAACTGACAAATGTGTTAGTCTTTCTGGAGATTATGTTGAGAAGTAAAGAAAAAAAAATTAAAATTTTTATTTTTTATTTTTTTTATTGTGAGACCCAGAACTTATCAGCCGACCCTTGTACACTAAGACACTATGGTGCATGTACAATATACCTTTTTTTAGTAATCTTTTAGTAATTTATTTTCTCATCTTTCCTTTTACATCAACAAATGGAAATACAAAATCAAGAT
This sequence comes from Mantis religiosa, assembly GCA_030765055.1. Lineage (NCBI taxonomy): Eukaryota > Metazoa > Arthropoda > Insecta > Mantodea > Mantidae > Mantis > Mantis religiosa. Next base: position 213,707,293 of record CM060948.1, read on the forward strand.
TACAATTATAAAATCCATACTGAAATATGCCGTATATTCCTAAATCCTGAAAATCCTATCATGTTGCCCACCATTGAATAGTAATTCAGTCCCCATACACCTAACCCTAGGTCAATATACCTAGTCTTATGTAATTTAGGTTCATGAGTACTTAGTTTGTCAGTAGTTCAACCATACAGTAAGTAAGCTCACTGTAATCCAACTTTCCACTAATCTAACCCTCTCACCAGCTTCTCAGTAGACAAATGTCTCAGTAATCTAGTCTTAAATACTCCGAACTCTTGAATAATTCTGTTCTAACTACCTAACTCCAGCCTTTCAATAACCTTCTCAGTAACCCAACCTTTTATTAATCCAGTATCTCCATAACTCACAATCAGCTTCATAGCAATTCAGTCTCTAGCTTAAGTCATATCGGACGATGAATGAAATGGGTGAAATGATGCTCAAATGAGTCCGGGGTCCATGGAGCTTAGAGTTAACTGACATTTGTCTTTCAGGATAAGGGAAAACCCCAGTAAAAACCTTATCCAGGTAACTCACCCTAACCAAGATTCGTACTCGGGACCTCTTGAACATGAGGCCAATACGCTACCATCCATGCTACCGAGGTGGGCAGTTAGTCTCTTAGCAGACCAGCTGTATAGTCATCCAACTTCTCATTAAAAACAAACCTCAATAACCTCACTGTAGGCCTGCCTTAGTAGTAGTGGTAATGAATAATTTATTGATCCAGTAAATCATTTGTACAACATGTCAACATTGGACAAGTCAATTTCATAATAATGGTATAGGTATAAAGAATGTAAAGCAATGGCATTGAAGATATGTTCTATTTACTATGAAAGAACAAAATGTAATGACTTATATATGTACACACCTGCACATCACAATCACAATCACTGTTCACCCTTAGTCTAAATAATAATTAGGCACTTGAAGATCATTTAGATTTTACAAACATTTGTTTATTAGATGCTCTCTTAGTTTATATTTGAAACAAATTTTTTAAGTGTATGCTAAATTTTTCAGTTCCATTGGCAATCTTTTTAATAAAATTACTGCTCTCATATTAATGTCCCTCTCCCAGATACCTTTATTTGTGTTGTATCTAAAATAACTGCAGTAGTGTGTGGTTAGTTTTAGCTTTAATTGAATGTCTTTTTTTGTTGTTGATATTTTCAGTGTTGGACATGAATGATAATCCTCCAAAATTTGAACAACCATCATATACATGTTTTCTTTCTGAGCACGCTCAAAGAGGACAGTTTGTAACAGTTGTGTCGGCCAGTGATCCAGATTATGTGGATCATGAAAGATTAATCTACACCATTGTAGGTGGAAATGAGATGCAAACTTTTTCTATAGATCCTCATACAGGTAATAAAAATACTTTAATATGTTTGTAGATGAAACATAATTTTGTAAACAAATATATCAAAACAAATTGACTTCATAAAATTTGTAATATTTCCTCAGTAGTTTGAAAGGTTTCATAGTGATTGAAACCTGCCTACACTTCCCAGACAAATTAAGGGTCTTTCTTTGTATAAGTTATCATTATACTTAAAAAGGAGAGGTTTGGAGTAAAATACATTTTTAGAATATGCCACATATTATAACTAATAGTGTAAAGAGTTTAACTAGATCTCTCATGTAACCAAACTTTTATTGAAAGTAATAGTTTAATTTTCACATACAGAATAGTTTGGAATTCTTGATTCCAGTCTATAATAAAACTATTAACTTTTAAGATGACAAAGGCGTGAACAAAATTCAGTCTAACTTCTTATGTATAAGGTTTGGAGTACGTGAGAGATTATACTCATCCTGCTCCTTAATATTCTATGTAGGTATGCCATTTCTCATTAACCTATAACTATCTATATTTTTTCAGGAATAATTACATTGATTAACATGCAGAACTTTGCTGAAAAACCAACATATGTCTTAAACATCTCCGTCACAGATGGTGTTTATACTAGCTTCACAAGAGTTAAGATAGAAATTCTTCCTGCCAATAGAAATAATCCTGTCTTCCCAAAACTGCAGATAGAAGTAAAGGTACAAGAGAATCAACCACATGGTACACTTGTTACACAGGTCACAGCACATGATAAAGATTTTGGCATTTATGGTGATATCTTGTACTCTATTCCGTCCGAACTACTGAGAGAATCCTTTGAAATCGATAAACGCACAGGTAAGCAGCAACTATTACAAGAGGAGTATTATTGCTGACTATTTGCTTTGCTCTAAGCTTTGGACGTTTTTTTAAGGAAGTTTGTGTTTGAAACATATCCAACAGGTAAATAAAATTAAGGTGACATATTTCAACTTAGAAATCCTTCTATGTAATTTCATTGTTTTTACTACTTATAATCAGCTTTTAAGACAATTCATTTTGTGACTTTGCTTTTTTAATTACAGGAGAGATAATAACCAAAAGAAAGCTGGACAGAGAAACTCAAAAGCTCTATGAGATTCCAGTGGTGGCTACTGATGGTGGAGGTAGATCTGGTTTCATAACAGTGAGGGTAAAGGTGGGGGATGAAAATGATAATGCTCCAAAATTTTTGCTAAGAGAATACAAAGCCACAATACATAGCAATCTTACTACAAATTCAGGATTCCTCAAGGTTAGTGTGCATATTTGTTTAATATAGTTTGAATATATTTTCTGCAGGTAAATTTTATTGTTCAGTGACAGATCGTCAAAGCTATAGTTGTATACAGGTTGTTTTATACAGTAATATTGAAATAATGTTGGTAAGTCCTGATTTCATGGTTTAAGCTTTGGATCAGGCTTAAGCTACAATAGAATTTTACATTATGCAATGTAAGTGATAAGTTGAGCTTATATGGTGTTTTGCTTACACTGTATTGAAGTGTGGTTTAACCTAAGAATCACCATGTTATCTAGCAAATGCAAATTAATATAGCCCATATACACAACAACAACAAATCTATCAGTTAGAATCCATCCAAATCATTTTCATGAACAGAATGACCAAGAATTTTACAGGAGATTTGGATTAGGTAAATATTTGGCAGTGATGGTACCCATGTCCAGCGCCATGCACAGCAAACAAAATAAGATTTCCACACTGGTTCTTTTCCAGCGTGTAAACTATAACATTTGGTATTAATATAAAGCACAGCTCAGATGAAACATGCCACTCGCTCTAATTGCATAAGGTATATAATTAAATGATGTTTTTTTAGATAAATATAATTTGACCACCTCCAACTGTGAAGAATGAGGGATAACACTATCAAAAAGCTTGACATTTCAATACCATAAGGGAAACAGCACAGCTTCATTTTGTGTTATTGCTCCAGTTTAGTTCTTCTATTATAAATACAGGAACTCCTGCAATAAATGGATCAAATTTTATACAGGAAGTGCATAAGAGTTCATTCTGTAGGTCTAGTAGATGCAAATTAGACTATAATTTATTATACATTCGTTTATTTATTCACCAAAAGCATTACATTTTTACACATGGTTTCATAAAATTCTAGTTACATTGTTACTAAAATTAGGCAAATGAGTCAACCTTGTATATACTTTTCTCCACCATTGAAGTAGAGCAGGATGAATGGCTACCATTTCTAGATTTGAAAATCATTAGAACACCAACAGGATTACAATTTGGAATATACAGAAAAGCAACACATGTTGACAATTACATTAAATGCAACCCATTCAACCCAGTACAACATCAATATGCAGTATTCCATAGTTTGGTTCACAGATTAATCAACATTCCGCTAACAAAAACAGAATATTGTGACTTTGTGGGTTCGTGAAATGAAAAGTCCAATTGCACCACTCAAAAATATTCTTTATTTCCTCTGACTTACAGTTGAACACTTGCCAATTACACAGAATTATGTAATGCACACAATTACGATTCCCCAGTTTGTCCGTTAAAGCTCCACTTGCACTCGCGATTACGTAAACTCCTCCGACGCACGTACGCAGTCCGCCCCCTCACTGGGCGCTCCTCACAGCTGTTTGCCAAGAACTGACTGACTGACTCAATTCACTCACTGCAGCCCTTTTTATAGGGATATCACTGTTTTCTAGAAGTCTGGTTTCAGTGAATTACCGCGAAGATTCCAGAGGACAGGGGAAGGGGAAAGAGGCGGCCAGCGACAAGTGACACTCCCCTAATCAACCCCTCAGTTAGTGACTGAGATTAATGGGAGGGTGTGGCTTGGCTGCCTCTGGCCCCTTACTCAGCTGTCGTTGGTTGTGCTTTCCACTAATTGGGTGACAATATGAACAGAAGTACACTCACATACACCAGGTTGCCAAATTGAACAACTATAACACAAATTTTATTACAAAATTGATCTACAGACACAAAAGAAACAAAAACTTAAGAGACATTACTACGTTAAAAAAACTAGAAAACCCAAACACCAGATATGGCAAATTTACATTTCATCCAAAATACTTCAAAAAATTTGAAAAGATATTTAAGAGCTTCAACATAAAATTAGCCCCTCAGAACAAACACAACATCCGCAACTTACTAAACCACCCTCTTAAAAATAGCACACTGAAAACTCAATTATCAGGCATTTACCAAATGAGCTGCCAGGATTCTGGCAAGATACATTGGTAAGACCAAAAGGAATCTAGGAACAAGTTAAAATACTTGTAAGTGGAGAAAAGTATATACAAGGTTGACTCATTTGCCTAATTTTAGTAACAATGGCACTCCACTTTCTGAAATACTTCTTTTTATTCTATATCTAGTTACATTATTATAAAATTTATAAAACATAACATAAGGGTATAATTTAAAGACAAATATTTATAAAAAGCCAAATGAGGATGTATTCAGGAATTTATCTACTGAATAGAACATAATATTTTAAAGGAAAGTCTTGACCTTTGTCTTAACCCTTTCACCAATATGGACATCATATGATGTTCTGTGCATACATGCATTTAATACTTATTTAATGCCAATTATTTTACTCTTTATATTTTACAATACATTTAAATGAGTTCTTCAAGAGATAAAAACTTACCCTTAAAGTATCGAGATTCAACTGTATTGGAACACCACAGTGAAGCGAAAAATTATTAAATTTTAGATGAGTCGCATTTTTTACACATCTGCTTCACTTTCGTACCTATTTTGAGGACATGTTTCGCAAATCTTCGTTTGCATCTACGGCTCTTGTGCGACTCAGTCGCAAACGAAGATTTGCGAAACATGTCCTCAAAATAGGTACAAAAGTGAAGCAGATGTGTAAAAAATGCGACTCATCTAAAATTTAATAATTACCCTTAAAGGTTTCTTTTTTAATGTTATGCCTCAAAACATGGATAAACCCACAAGGACACATCTTCACATTCAAAGCAAATCAAATCAAACTGGTTTCCTTGCAAACTCCTTTTTCGTGACACACACAACATTTTCAAATCGGGCACAACTTCTTTTATGTTGTGCATGGTATCCTTAGGAAAATGTTTTCCCTCAAGGGGTGCTGGGGTGATGGATTTTTTACCCCCAGTATGAAAAGGCCTCTAAATGTTATAGTGCTCAATTGTCTTGCATGGGCTTAGGGCTCTCCAAATTACTAAACAATTGTATATTGTAACGCGAGCGCTGGAACACCCTGTGGAACCAGCTGGGAACGGAAGGCAGGGGAGGACCGTGTTAGCTACGCCCTCCCCTCGTTTGTCTTATAGTGGTGACAGGCGGTGGTGACGGAGGAAAAACATGACTGTGTCGCCTGTTTCTCTACACCTGTTTCTCGAAATTACGTAATCTGGAACATTCCCCTGGTCACTAGAAACCGGCGATATTCCTATATAAAGAGGGTTACAGACGGACGGAGTTGGAGTTGGTCAATCAGTTGGTTAGTGTGTGTGAGTGAGGACAGTTCTTGGTGTAAGAAGGCAGTGTTAGTCAGTGACGTGTTAATGAACGGAAAGATTGTGCAACGGAAGACTGTACGTAACTGTGAATGTGTACCGGAGCTTACGTAACCGCGAGTACAGTGAAATTGTAACGGACGAACTGGTGAATTGTAATTGTTGCAGCACGTAATTCTGTGTAATTGGCAAGTGTTTAACTGTAAGTCGGTGGAAATAAAGAACATTGTTGAGTGGTGTAATTGGACTTTTTATTTCACGAACCCACAAAGTCACAATATGGTTATATCCACCTGGTGTAATAGTACTTTTTATACCATTTAACTGTTTTTCTTAAAGAAGAATAGCTTGTAATACCTGATCTAGCAAATCCACACCACCTACATTTGACCCGTTATTCCCCCCCCCCAAATGGAGCAGCTAATATTCCATATGCAGACCAGTACATGTCTAATGTAGATTTATAAATAACCTGCACACTGTTAGCTTCTGAATTCTTCTCTGTAACCCTAAATTGCCTTTAGACATCAGGGCTTCCTTCACCCTACTCACATATTCATTTGTTTCCGTAACAATGAAAGACACTAAGTCAGCAGTAGAAAAATTTGTTAAAATGTCAGTTGGTTGGCTATCAGAAGTTAGCTGTACACCAGAAAATATGTCTTATTGGTATACATGTCTATTTGTGTTCGAGTTATTTTGACCACTTCACAATGTTGTTTCCTTACTAACACCTGAAGGAAGATTATTTTCATTTTCACTGCTACCTATATCAACCTCTCTCTCAAAATCTGAAAACTTTCCATCAATATCCAAATCATGTCAAACATGTCATGTCAGAAAGTCCTCCACTTTATTTTTGATTTCAGAAATCTGTACACATTCTACCCAAGTTAATTTATTTGCTACATTACTAGGGTATGCCATGGTTAATGCTGAAATTTAACACTTTCAAACATGATACTCCATTAACTCCTGATAACTAAAAGAAAGCGCTCTGAATTTTGAGAGAGTATAGATAACTAAATGAGTGAAAACAGCTGCATAAGGCTACATAAACTTTGGTTGTGAAATACTCTAAGAGATACATGCAGATGCTGATAGGTTTCTTTCTTTACAGCATATGTGACACAATATATACAATGATTATTGTGTGGTAGCATAAACTGAACCTTAAAACTTTGAACCCAACACTTTGCTTATGGATATAATATATACATATTGTCCGTAGACACTCAGAACAAAGTGACTCAATTAGATGTGTTCGAGGCAAAGAATAACTTTTGCTACAGTGAAACCAAATAGTGAAATTTCAATGATTTATGAATATATGTAGTCCTTACTTTAATGATACCTTAGTTATATACTGCCTTTAATGGGCTTTAAACCAGTTTTTATTTTGTTAAAATAACTTAATAAATATGGAAGATACGAATGTCTATTTATGAATCATTTTTACTGCATTTAACAATTTAAATATCTTCTTCTGTTTATTGGGTATTCATTCACAGCCTATGCAGGTTTAAACGGCCATCACTGCAAGATTCTGATAGATTCTAGTAATACCTTTTTGTAAATTAAACATTTTAATATACATTTTAGAAGACTCCCTCAGAAGGTGAACAATATGTTAATACCAAATATGTATACATAGCCAAAGTACAATGCATCTAAGACTTCAGTGTTGCATACTTTGGCTAGTTGTGTACTACATAACATATTTGAACATATTTGACTTATATCGAAATTCAACAGTACTGGAACACCGCAGTGAAGCGAAACAATTATTAAATTATAGATGAGTCGTATTTATTACACATCAGCTGCACTTTACATACGTTTATTGAGGACATGTTTCGCAAACTATCGTTCGCATCATCGGCTCTGATGCGACTAAAGCTTGATCCAGTGGTGTGGGTAGTTCTGGAGTTATTGCAGCCATCTGTTGATTTTGTGATGAATTTAAATGTGGAGTTGTCTTCTGGCGGAATTTCGAAGTTCATTAGTTGGTTTTTATGTTTTTCTATGTATATTTTCTCCCATATGATGAGTTCACATGTTTTTGTATGTATTTTAGTAATTTGGTGCTATCTTCAATGTCATGATTCTCAGACCAGAAATGAGCTGCTATTGCGGACAAATATTTTTGTATCTTAGGTGCCTGAAATGTTCTTTTTCTCTAGTGCCTATGTTTCTTGCAAAACAAAATTCAAGCAGACTGTCAGCTAGGAAACTCCTGTGTTCAGTGTTCAGGGACAGGTGGGGAATTCTCATCACATTTGTGCTGGTGTTGTCCTCTTGCAGGATAACACTTGATTATAACAGCTTGACAGACAACATAACTCCTGCTAATATTTGAATGGAAGATGTTAGATCTTTCACCTTACAGGCTGGATCTCCTCCCAGTGATTTCCATCTATTCCAGAATCTCAAATTCCTGTCTGGTTGGAGATGTTTGTCACATAGTGGTTCAAATCTCAGGCACTGACTTCTATGACACTGTGATACAAAAGTTGCTCCCACAGTATGGTAATCGTCTCAATTCTGGTGATGAATTGTGTTGAAAATAGCTCAATACTTCCTGTATCTATTCCAATAAATGTTTAAATTAAAATGTTTGTTGATTTTGTTCATGGTCCCAGGGAAACTTACTTTATGGATGTATATGGTACCTAGAACTGTTGCAGTCATTTTCTGCTCCCATTTTCACAAAATTACAATAGTCTAGCGAGTGTTGGAGGCATTAGAGGAAACTAGAAGTGGAAGAGTTGGCAGGCACAAATAATAGTTCATTTCAGACAGTCTACCAAAAGTAGATTTTCAGTATAAATCGAGATTATAAATATTACAGTCTAGACAGCATTAAGCAAATTATAGGAATTATCAAATTTGAACTGAGTAAAATTTCTGGGAAGATGAATGATAAGAAGCAAATTTGGAGTGCAAATTGTGTCCCATATAGGACTATTCCAAAAAAGTTGGTTAAAGTTGGTTGGTTACTCCAGTTACCCTCCAAAGTTACATAAGGCTGGTTTTATTTTTACAGGTGAAGGCAATAGATGCAGATGATGATATGAATGCTGAAATAGAGTATTCAATATATGAAAATCAGTCATCAGGTGTGAAAGAACTGTTTGGAATTAATCGTCACACTGGAGGAATCTACTTGCTCAAAAGTGCAGTGCCTTGGGGTATGTACATTATTACCAAATATTATAAAAATATTTATGAATGTTCAAATTTTAAATGCATTCTTTATTGTTTTACAGAGAACCAAGTATTTCAGTTTTTTGTACGTGCACAAGATCGTGGTTCTAACCCTTTACACACTAATGTACCTGTAGATGTGTATGTGATGGGCGCTCAGGATGTTGCACCAATGTTTGAACGTAAAGATGATAAGTTCTTTATATCAGAAAACTCCCCACCAGGTAAGTAAAGTTTTGTTCAGAAATATATCTTTTTGCAATTTTGTGCAGATGAAACCCAAGAGTCAGTTACGCTTACATTTAAAGGACACCTAAGTGAGAAAACTGTGTTTCAGATGAAAAAAGTCAAATTGTAAATGAAGTATAGCAACAGCTGTCAGCTTCATATGATTTAAAGTAAGCTGGGTCATGCATTCTGAGAATACAAGAAGAATTTGGATTTTGTATCTCAAGAACCATACTTTTTGGACTTACTTGAATGAAATAGATTTAGTTACTAACAGTATAAACCACATTATTAGTGAAGCAAGAGTCTCAAATAACTGCAAAATGAACATCTGCTTAAATTAAAAAATTACTTTTATACAAAGGAATACAATGCAATACTTCTTTCTAACAGTTGGATTTCATAAGTTTGTAGTATAAGGGTAATTGAAATAGTTTAGATTGTATTCACAGTCTAACTCTTTAAGCTGTAAGCCAGAAATAGAACTAGAAAAGTAGAATCAGACAGGAAAATTGCTGTAGCTGGGATTTGAACCACGGATTTTTCTGTTTCCATCAAGTTGCTCTAACCAACTGTGTTGGATCAACAATGGCAACTGAAATACTCTATTGGTTATAGGGATTGGACAAAAACCAGAAGATCCGTGGTTAAAATCCCTTCTATGGCATTCAATTCTACAGTCTGATTGTACCATTCCAACCTTGCCCCACACACAGCTTGTGTGAAAGAAAACTTTAATTACCATGTCTGACCTGACAGGGATAGAACTGTTTTATCCTATCCTTTTTAGTTGTACCTTTTAGTTTGTTCTTTCTTTTAGTGTTGCAGAGTATATCTGTTTATTCAAGTACTAAGTCCTTAACAAAATGAAATCTTCATAGCTTGGTTTCAACCGTGGCTTTTTCCCAGGTTATAAAAAAATCTACCCTAATAACAAAATAATAAATTATAATAGTACATTCATTAATACATTTTCTGTTTATTGCATAATTCAAAGAACTCAATATCATGAATCTAAGACAGTAACACCAATTTTCAATCAATTACTCCATACCCATTCAAATATTCCTTTAAGTTCCGTATTTGCAATTTATCTCCAACACTTTTTTCTGCTGCTTGTATCTTACCCAAACCCCTTTTTTGCCAAGTTTATTTAATCAGTTGGTCTTTCAATCTCTTGTGCCTGGATATGAATGACATTTCTGTTACAGTACAGACTGGACTTTATTTCTGCCAGATTATTTCTTATTCCCTTTAATTTCCATATTTCTAAGTTAAACCTTATTAACCTCACTCTGTCTTTCTTATTATATCTGTTGTAACCCTTGTTCATACCATCCTCTTTTGATTGTCAATATAGCAACAAGGAACTTTTTTTCAGTTATGGCAGCAAACAGATTTTGCATATCTGTTACCTCAAATCTAGTTCTAATCATCTTGTAAAATTCAGTAGGCACATTGTCTTTACTCGACCTATCCTCCCACCATTCCATTCTGAATGGAATAATTCTGAAAATTATAACCAATTTTCCCTGCCTAATTTGATTCTCTTAATCAATTTGATTGTGAAATTTTAAACTTCTTTCAAAATGTGCCCATGTAGCACCCATTGCACTCTAAACTAGTATTTTAATACTTTCTCAATTACCCATCCTCGCACACTTACTTTATGCATTTCTAACAGTGTTCCAGCATTATCTGCATTTTATGGAATGCCTGCCACAATTTTATAAATCATATTAAGTATGTTATCCATCTCTTTCTAAGTAAGCTGCCCCTCAGTATCTCTATACAATAAGTTCACCTTGATTGTGCTAGAATACTGTATCTTTCATACTAATCTACATTGATAATGGAGGCAAAATATAGGCATTTCCTTAGTAATTGCCAACCTTCCTTGATGTGATGATTAATCTTAGTGGCCTGGTGCATGGATTTTAGATTCAACCAATCTGCTATAAAGTAATAAAATGTACAACACAGTTCGGGTTGAAGCTAGATTTCTGACTTTTTTTAAAAGACAGCAAACAAGTTGTAACCTCATTATTAGAAGCCAAAAAATATTTACTACTGGTAGCATTCATATGTATATTTAAATAATTTGTGTGATTTAAAAAGTGTAGCATGTATTTGCATAAGCATTTGCTAAAATCAGATTTGTTTGTTTGTTTCTTACAGGAACTGTAATAACAAAACTGAAAATGGTAACAAACTCATCAGTGCACTATCGGCTAGTATCAGGGAGTGAAGAAGTGCCTCTATTTGCTGTAGATGCCCAGGGACAGTTATCACTAGCTCGGACATTAGATAGAGAACTACGTGATACTCATGTAGTAGCCATACTTGCTGAGACAGATTCCAGTCCTCCTCTTACAGCTCTTGCTGAAGTAACTTTGAAAGTGTTGGATGAAAATGATCATGCTCCAGAATTTGAAAGTAGCCCATACAGACTTACTTTGGCAGAAAATGTGGAAGAAGGTTCTACAGTTATGAAAGGTATCACATCCAATTGTTTTAGAATAAAATGCAATACAAGTATATGTGTAAATGTAAATATAATTTACTTCAAATAATGTAATGATTGCTGAGTGTTCTGAGTAGGTACTAAACTTCTCGTTCACTTTTCCAGTCAATCTGTTAGCAAGAGAACAGTCTTCACCCTTTTCATATTCATATTCATCTTTATTCAACCTTGATATCTTGTACAAGATAATGGACATGTCAAGTACTGGTGCAGGGATATTTAGAAATCATTTCCTATCCAGGAAGCCTGTCTAACCTTAAATCCCTTTAAACGCATGCAGATTATAGCATTGGATAATTGAAAAAGCTATTTGTAGTCAGTTTTTAATACTCTATCACTTATATTTTTATTATTTGAGGGACTAGTTACTAAATTCCTCCAAACACACATAATAACTTGGATATCTCAAGGGGACAAAGAACTTCCTAGCTTCACAATGTTAAATATGCCAAGTTTTGTCATGCTCAGCAACCAAGGAGATGAAATTTAGCCATGATATTATCTATACTTTATACTACTTATTAAATTTCTATTATCAAATAGGTTATTTCTTCTGGCTTTTTTCATATGAAAGAAAACACTGCTTGAAATCTTAAATTTAATAGTTTTTTAAAGCCAAAGTTTCATTGTCATTAATCCCTTTTATTAAATAGGAAGATTAGCTTATCTTCGAGATCTTCTCGGTAAACAAGCCAGGTGAAAAGACAATCAGAAATCGACGTTTCGGGAGCGTACATCTCTCCCATCATCAGGATATTTTAAGAAATGTTATAACCACAAAATTTATAACTGGATATAACACAAATATCAAATATATTGCAGTGCAGGAAAACTAAATTTGGAGATTGTGAAATAGGGGTTCCAGTATAATAGAAAAACAAACCACATGTATAGACTTTTACTTCTGCCATTGGATCACCAGGAAAAAACAATTTCAGAAACTACAACTCACAGTGTTCTGTGACATAATTTAAAATACAGCTGCATAAATTAAATGAAAACTCTTGTTACCATCTTTGACAACAATACCATCTGAGATCTCAAGATAAAATGTGCAAATAATATTTACACTTTGCCCTATCAAGAGAATTATACTTGCATCATTCATTTTCGAGGTACGATCTATGACACAGATCCTCATCTGTGGAAACTCTTTGGAAGAAAGTAGTCTACACTAGCTTTCAAATTTGTTTTAGATCACATACATTTTCTTTTATTGCTTTGCATAATATTCTTGTAACTTATGTGTGTTTGGAGGAATTTAGTAACAGTGATGTCAAGATTAATCATAAAAACTATTTGTAGTTGGTTTATAGACACTCGTCACTTACTTTTTTATATCATTGAGGGACTAGGTTCAAAGGCTGTTGCCTCCATTTTCAACCTCTCTCCAACTAGCATCTGTTGTCTGCTCTCCACCACCGGAGAGAGGAGAGCAGGCAACAACAGATGCTAGTTGGAGAGAGGTTGAAAATGGAGGCAACAGCCTTTGAAACTAGTCCCTCAGTAATATAAAAAGGTAAGTGATGAGTGTCAATAAACCAACTACAAATAGTTTTTACAATTCTCTAGCTTGTTTATTTCAGTTTCTGTAAGCCTGTTAGGTCCACCAATATGTTTACCATCATTTAATTTCTTTATTTGAAATCTTGCACTAGTCCCCATTCTCTTATGTACATGTTCCATACCCTCCAGTTTTACTATTTTAGCACTTGCACCATATGGCTTTGAAGGTACTGTTTTATTATATTTCTTGCTGTTTCCATCTTCCAGATGTTACATATATTTAAACACCTACTCTGCTCCAATCACTGAAATGTTTACCTACACCCTTCGCTTCCATCCCACCACTTGATCCTTCATAGTTCTTATAACATTTGACATGCCTTTCAAGGGATGAAGAAAGGGGGCACACCATTAAGCTAGTTGTAGGAGTTCAAGTTAAAACTTCCAGAAACTTACTCTTAAAATGTCAATACATAATACTCAACACAAAAAAAATATATATATATATATATTCACCCACATCAGAGTATTAAGCACCCTTAAGCAAATATTGTTTTAACCAAGGAAAAAGGATCAATTATGGTGAAACATATAAATTTTATACCCAAAATTATGGTAAACAGGGCTATTACAGGTGCAATATCATGGTTTGCCCTTGCCAGTGATGTGACAGGAACGCATACTATATAATTGATGCTATTATCTTTATTATCTTTATTAATACTGTCATTGGTGCCATGTTATGTTCATTGAAATTTGTTAACACCATTTCATCTTCACTTTCATGGTTTATATAAATTTTGCAAATAATGTGGCCTTGGAATTAGTAGGCCCAATTCCTAACAAATTGAACCACCTAGACTGACATTCAATGAAAGAGTGCAATCTTTAAGAGCATTAAGAAACAGCATTTGAACTGAATGATATTATAAATTATGTTTTATTTTCTAGAATTTAAAATTATACATATGGTAAATAATTAAACATAGCAAGTGAAACATTCAAAGTTTCTTTATTGTTATTATTTTATGTTTTCAGTTACTGCACATGATCGAGACCAGGGAAGCAATGGAGAGGTGCGGTATGCTTTTGGATCAGATATTGGAGACCTGGCAAATGTTTTTGCAGTGGATGCTTACACTGGTTCAATCACTACTCTTGTACAACTAGATAAGGAGCGCCAATCAGAATTTATGTTTCAAATAGTTGCTACTGATAATGGCAGTCCAAAGCATTTTGCCCGTACTACTGTTTATATAAAGTTGAAAGATTACAACGATAACCCACCAGTTTTCACAAACAGACATTACCTTGCTGCAGGTAAACATATATTTTGATTTGTATTAAGTTTTGAAATATATTTATGCTACCTTTTTATTAAATACCTTAAACGTTTTGTTACGAATATACATGACCTTAAAATAAGACCGGAAGCTTTCGCGGTGACGAATATGTTCGAGATCTTCTCAGGAAACAAGCCAGGTGAAAAGACGATTAGAAATTGATGTTTCGGGAGCATATATCTCTCCCATCATCAGGATATTTTAATTAATGTTATAACCACAAATGTATCACTGGATATAACACAAATATAAACAAGACAAAACGCTACCAATACTTGCATCACTGAACAAAAGACTGTTTTCAGTCAATTAAATGCCAGGTCAGGAGTTGGCTTGAGTATAGAAAATTAATTGGGTCAAAGAAATGTAACTACTTAACTTGATGATCAAGCTGTATAGATCTGTGCTTCTGCAGCCGACGAATTTCCATTTTTAAGGCCGGTTTCCAAGAGGAACTGAACAGAAATCCAGTATCATGATTAAGTGTGCTCCTCGTGGAGAAAATGGCCAAAGGCTCCTTAACTCTCTGCTCCCATTAACTGTTGCATTTTACTAAGATAGTCGTCTCCTGAAGGTTGACTCTATGGTCGTTATCAAAACAATGCTCTTTCAAAGTATAAACTTAGAAGAAGCGTAGGGACAGTGAAGCACAAATTAGTACAAAAGTGAATCGAGAAGATATTGACACATTGCTTCACTCACACTGTTTATTCACAGGACATGTTTTAAGAGCTCTTGCTCCTATCATCAGCTGATACTCCATTCAATCTATTTCTTCAGATGTTATTTGTATTGATTCCAGCCATTTTTTGAGAAGTGGAATAAGCTCATTGGTAGGTATACTTGGATATAAAGAAATGACGTCAAAGGAAACTAAAGCATCTGTAGAGTTGATCTTTGTGTCCTTCAGGAGATTTAACAATTCAAACGAGTTTTTGATACTTAAATTTTCAAATTTTGTGAAGTGTCTGAAGTTTTGAACCAGCCATTTTGATAGTTGGTAAGTGGGTGCATCAATGTTATTAATTATTGGTCTGAGGGTAATTTCAGGTTTATGTATTTTGGGTAAACCATATATGTATGGTATTTTTGGATTGTCTATTTTATTGTTCAATTTATCTCTTTTAGTCATGATTTTACTGTTTTTAATTGCTGATTCCACAGATTTGCATGCTTTCTTTAATGGATTGTTTTCTAGTTTAACAAATTCTTTTCCGTTTAAAAGGTTGTCCATTTTTTTGCGATAGTCTTCTTCGTCCAGTATTACTATTTTGTTACCCTTGTCTGCTTTTGTGTAGATTACCGGTTTTTCATTTAAATTTTTGATTAATTTTTTATATGAATAACTTTTTGAATTTGTATTTTGAATATGATCTAGAGTTTCTATGCACTGTGTTCTGATCGTAGATTTTTTATTATCGGGCAAATTATATATCGCTATTTCAATGTCTGCGATATAGTTTTCAATGTTTTTTGTGTAATCTACACATGTTTTTAGGCCTTTGTTTAGAAAATCTATTTCTTTCTCCGTGAAGTTGCATGTGGATAGATTCGTTACGTTGTTAGGTTTTTGACATGAGAGTAATAAATCTTGCTTTTTATGTGGATTTGGTTCTTGCTTCTTTTGAAGATTCATGAATTTTTGTTTCAAAATGGCTGTTTTCTTACGCATTTTTAAATTAAGAATTGACAGCATATTATTTTCTAAGTTAGACCACATGGCCGGGTTCATACATTTCAAAATTTTTAAGTGTAGTTCGTATATTTTTAATTCTGTGGAATGTAACGAATTGTAGTGGTGGTTTATTTCCATTTTAATTACACGTTTTTCTGCTGCTTTTTGTTGTTTGCTATTATTCTTGTGTATAACAATTTTTCTGACGAAAATGGGTGTTATATTAAATTTCAAACATTTCTTTAGAAAACGTATGTCCACAAAAGTATTTCTTTTCTTTTGATTCAGCTTTAGAAAAAATTTGATGTCTTTTTTCATACCTTCAGATCCAGTATTGAAAGAGGAAAGCAAGTTTACTATCAGCTGATGATAGGAGCAAGAGCTCTTGAAACATGTCCTGTGAATAAACAGTGTGAGTGAAGCAATGTGTCAATATCTTCTCGATTCACTTTTGTACTAATGCTCTTTCAGTCCAGACTTCTCAGGTTGCATTAAACGAATGCTCCATTCATGTTTGTTTATCCTGGTAGCGATGGTCCTTCTGGTTTGTTTGTTTTTTGCGGACCTTTTCTTCTGGACGATTTCTAATCGTCTTTTCACCTGGCTTGTTTCCCGAGAAGATCTCGAGCATGCATGACCTTGGCAAGATTTTTAAGATATGTGCTATGATATTTGTTGAATACCACTAGTAAGAAAGATTCTTCAAAATACCATAAAGAATACAAAAACTACAGACATTTGGTAATCTAGGAAAGCATGCAAAGCATATCATTATTTTTGTAACTTTCCTACTTTCATATACTCAAAGGCATTACAGACTAACCAGCCCTTAATTCCCGGGAGCTAAGTAAGCTGCCATTGGGGTGAGTGACCTCAAATTGAGATTTCGTCATTGGTCTCCAAGACAGTGTGAATTAGCTGGAGAATTGGATGTCATTCCAGCATGTTGCCATGTTGGTTCAGTGGTAGAGAGGCCACTCATAGTGCGGAAGATCTGTTATTCAAATCTCAGTTATGGCATTGAATTTTTCAGTTCTGATTCTAACCTTCTAAAGTTTATCCACACACAGTTTGTGTGTGTTAGAACAATCAACTGTTACTGGTTACTTTTATAAATGAAAAATTATTATATAAAGGCATGAAAAAGCTGGGAACTGTAAGAAAGTCCCCATTAGTTTGAGTGATCTCAAACTGAGATTTTCTTGTTTATCTGCCAAGAAGATGTGAATCAGTTAGAGAATTTAATGTCATTGCCATGGTGGCTCAGTGATAGAGTGATATTGCATAGATTGGAAATCTTTTTCAAATCCTGGCTATGGCATTCAATTTTTCATTTGTGATTCTAACATTCTGAAACGTATCTACACATGATCTGTGTGTGTGTGTGTGTGTGTGTGTGTGTGCGTGTGCGTGTGCGTGCGCGTGCGCGTGTGCGTGTGCGTTTTTTTTTTAGAACAATCACCTATCACTGACTGTCCTTATAAATGTAAAACTATAACTTTAAAAGGTGTTAAAAATGTAGAAAAGTATAAACTACACACTATAAGCACTTTGCTTGTGGCTACCTTGTTTATATCTAATAAGTTTTAAACCTTTAGTCACTTAGACTATATGACATTAGAGGTTATAGAGGTTATATAAGGTTAGAGCTTGCTTGTGTGTTTGTCTCTGTTTCTATGCTGGATGAACAATATAGCTAAGAGGGTCATTTGATAAGTCTAGTAAAAAAAACAAGAATCTTCCCCCCCCCCCCCCCCTGTCATGAGCATCTCACCTTATTTCTTGATATAGTCTCCAGTGATGGCTATAAAATTGGTCCAGTGATGTTCCTGCTTTTTCATCCCGTCAAAAAAATAGATTCCATCAAGTTCTGCAAAATACTCGTTGACAGTGACCATCACTTCTTCATTTGATGAAAATTTCTTACCACTTAGCCAAATTTTCAAGTTTGGGGACAGGAAGAACTCACTTGGGGTTAAGTTTGGTAAATAACTTGGATGAGGAATCAATTCAAAGCCCAACTCGTGTACTTTCGCCATTGTGATTGCTGATGTATGCAAGGGTGCATTATCGTGGTGAAAGAGCACCTTTTTGCATTTCAATCTTGGCCTCTTTTCAGTCAACTCATGTTGCAAACGATCCAACAATGAAGCATAATAGGCTTCAGTTTTTGCCTTTTTCCAAGTAATCTATGAGGATTATTCCTTGAAAATACCAAAAAAGCAGTAGCCATCACCTTACCAGCTGACAAAATGGTCCTTGTCCTTGAGTGCACTTTCACCAGCCTTTGTTCATTGTTTTGACTGCTGTTTTGATCTGGTGTGTAATGATGGATCCAGGTTTCATCTATGGTCACAAATCAGTGCAAAAAATCTTGCGGATTTAGATTAAACATCTCCAGACACTCGGTTGAAGCATCTTCTGGATGCACTTTTGGTCGACTGTGAGCAATCACAGCACCCATCTTGCACACATCTTTTTCATTGCCAGTTTTTCTTGCAAGATATTGTGCACTAACTCAGTTGAGATGACTACAGCCTCAGCAATCTTACGAATTTTGATTTGGCAGTCTTGCATAAACAGATCATGGATTTTTTTCAGTGGTGTCCTTTGTGGTGACCTCAATTAGGTGACCAGAGTGTGATTCATCTTCAGTGCTTCTATGACCACATTTAAATTCATTGATCCAAAAGTAGATGGTCTTCAATGTTGGTGCAGAGTCTGTGTGAACTTCATCCAATTCAGTTTTGACTTGTGCAGCAGTCCATCCCTTCAAATTTAAAAGTTTAACAACAGCACGAAACTCTGTTTTTTTTTTCCATTTTCAATCGCAGCTATCACTCTGACCAGTTCAGTTGGCTGTGAAATATGAACTGTATATTGTGGCACATTCAAATTTTCTACTACCCACAAAGTTGCAACAAACAATTTCCATCCCTTCATGGAAATTTACCATACATATCAAACGACCCTCATAGATTCTGATTATGGATTTTTGAAAATTTTAATGACTATAACCATAACATTTATAATTGCATGTTATAAACAGGTTCACACTCCATAACATTTGAATTTCCTACAAAATTCCAAAGACTGGCAAAATAATTCTTTTAATTCTATTTCTTTCTTATTTGGGCTGGTAGTATCATATATTTTATAGAATTGGCAATATGATAGCAAGATCTTTCCAGATTACAATTTCCAACAAGTAACTTTTAGAAATTCTAACAGTGCATAAAATGAGAAAGTTCTAAGTATGGCATGGCATAGCTACATTTTGCAAGTAAATTGATACCCAGGGTCCTTCATATTTCATTCCAATAGTTAATCTTTTCAAGGATTAAGTAATAAATGGAAATGATAATCCTGTGGCACTTCAGAACAAATAGGACTTGTGGCGGTCCCAACCTCATTAATGAATAGTAGGATTGATGCCATCCTACCAATTTGAAGAGATGTGGCCAGCATTGCACATTCCCCACTTGGATTATTGGCTTTTGTGGCTAAGATTTCTATTGCAGCTCTTCACATTCATCATGATGCTGATAGGACACCCATTCTACACCTGGAACTTATCTGCATCCCAAAAGGTGGGGATAAAACTTGGGTGCATTCCAAGCCAGAGCGCCCAAGCTCTTGCCCACTGTGCCATGACACAGAACTTTCAAGACTTCCGCTACTGTTAATCAGAGAGATTGATATCATGTTATGCATCCCTGGTGCAGCATTTTGCTTAAGATTTTAGTTATACATTTAAACACCAAGTATGAAAGAAGTTTTATATGTTATACATTGTAACTATGAAATAGGAAATTAACTATAATAAATATTCATATTTTTATGTGATTTGCTGAGCATATGACTAAACTATACTAATGTTTTATTTGCAGTCAATGAGGATGCTCTACCAGGAACAGTTGTTGTAGCACTAGCAACCAAGGATCGTGATGCAGACTTGAAATCTCCAGTTGAATATTATATCACCGGTGGAGATACAAGATCACAGTTCCAAATCAGACAAACTGGGGAAGTGTATGTTGCAAAGCCTCTTGATAGAGAAACTGTCAGCAACTATGTTCTGGATGTGACAGCTACTGATGGAAAATACATAGCTAATACTAAAGTAACAATAGAAATTTTAGATGCAAATGGTAAGTCTGTCTTTTTGTTCCGATAGAAAACTAATTACAGTTATTAAACTTAACATGCCGCTTTTTTCAACTATTCTTCTGATTATCAATTATTTTATCTCATTTGCTCATATTTTCTCTATCTCTCAAGATCTCCATTCTATTTTATGTACCTCTCTCTCTTCTTATTTTTCTTGATACCTTAGGTGAATTATTCCAACTTCTCAGACTTTGCCTAGTTCTTATTCCCTTTTTAATCCTCTGTGTTGACACACTTATTTTATTTACTCTGTACCTACTTGTATTGCAATTATTTTTTGGCTCTCTTTTCTTTCATACTTCTTGCACTTTCAGGCTCTTTACACTTAAAATTTCCCACTTAGGAGGCTCATTTATTTTCTTCTTCATTCCACCGCCCAAGAATTTTTAGTTTTCCCTCTTTCTTCTTCCATTAGCACTTTTCATCTGAATATGGCAAAAGAAATCTCTCAGACTAATTCTAGGATTAGGACAACAGGATACATGTAAGCCTAGCTTTATAGACCATAAGATAATGACTTTACCGTCAATATATATATACACCAATATCATACACGTTAAAGAAAATCAAAACTTATTTATAAATCGTTCCTCAGTACACAGTTATGACACTCGATGCAAACATAATTTAGATACATCTCACAACCGACTGAGCAAGACCATAAATAGCCACTGTTATCAACAGTTAAAATTATTCAATAAGCTTTCTCTGGAAATAAAAGAACTGCCACAAAACAGATTTGTTATAGTATTAAAAAACTGGTTTAAACAAAAAGCATTTTATACTGTACAAGAATACTTAGAATATAACATACATGCTAGTGAATTTATGTAAAACTATTGTAAATTATAGTAGTAGGTACCTAATTGTTTAATTTTATTATTACTGTAGTAAAGTTAACTTACGATAATTACCAGCTTAAGCCATGCAAATAATCTGATCTCACCTAGAATTTTATATGCATTAATTTGTAAACCTTCTGTACTTATAAATACATTGTAAATACATTGTAAATACTTTTCATAACTGATGAAACCTATTGCTTCATGCAAGCTTAATGGTGAATAAAGGATTATGATTATGATTATGCCCTCCTCCCCATCTACACACACACACACGCACACGCCAGCGCGCACGCGCACACACACACACACACACACACACACACACACACACACACACACACACACACACACACACACACACACACACACACACAATCATCCACATGTTTGTCCTCTGATCATTTTTTCTATATGTGGATGCACATTTGGTGCCATTAGCTCTTTCTGGTCCATGTGTATTACTGTCATGTCATCACTCAAATGTTGCTCTATTTTCTTAACATTGCTTAAGCCATGAAATTGATGGGCAAAGTATATTCCTATCTTCAGTTGTCAGAAGTGACATGTTTAACATGGTAAAAAGCAATAGACAGAGCAAGTTAAGTCATTAATAGCTGTGTAACTTAACCGCAATATTATTGCATTTTGCCTCTCACAGCCATTCTCAAAAACATGTAGTGATACAGTAAATATGTACTTTAGTCACAGTTGTACATATTCTATCAAGTGGTTCAATGTATTCTTGGAAAATATTGTCAGTAGTGCAGTGAGGTGCTATCCATGATCATGAATATTCCTGAGAGTCATAAACAGAGAAGTCCTGCACCGTGGCATGGTGGTCTAGAGCACTGTGCTTTGATTCCCTGCCACAGAGTGTACCTGGGATCGATCCCAGCCCTAAGGGGTGCGGATTTTAAGTCCCAGGTATAGGATTGGTGCCCACTTAACATCATGAGGAAATTGAGAAGCTATGCTAGCTGCAAACTGTAGTCTAGAAAGCCAACTTCCTGGCTGGAGGTGCCATGATGCGACTACAACTCCTCCCTGTATCGGTTGGACGTGAGGCCAGCAGTCAGGTTGGCAGGCTCTGGCTCACTTGTGGGCTGTTACACCGTGGTTTTTTCTTTTCTTCCCCCTCCCCCCCCTCATAACAGAGAAAGCTGTTAGGAAAGTGGATACCTTAAAGTGAAAAAGAGCTTGTTATCAAAGGTGTGTCATTTTGTCAGGAAGAAAAAAAAAAGTAGAATCAGGTAAGCATACCTCTACAGAAAGCAATCTTACAGGCATCAGAAACGGCATGGAAGTCAGAAAGATCAATAAAATACATTTTGAAAGACTTAAAAAGGGGAAGAAGTTAAAACTGTTAGAACACAAAGGCATTCTAGAAAAGTAAATTCTCTAAATGGCATCTATAAAGCTCTTTTGAAGAAAATTTTTGGAGTATTGAGAACAAAACTGGGGTTTTATTTAAAAAAATGTAAAAATAGAACTATTTAAAAGGGTAATCAATGGTATTGATTTTCCTAATACACAAATTGTGTATAGGCAAACTTTTGAAAGGTATGTGATCTGAAATTTAAAATTTCTTTTGGTCTGCTGAGAACATGCAAATGTGTTGGAGAACTTAATGTCATACCAGCATGTTGGCATACTAGCTCAATGGTAGAGCAGAACATTTGTGGTTCAAATTCTGGCTATGGCATTAAAGCTTTCTATTCTGATTCTACCTTTCAAAAGAGAAGTATCTTAATAGAACGTTCTGACATTATTGTAAAGCATGCTGAATAATTGAAGAATAAAAAATAATGAAAAGGGCCCAAATAAACCAGTTGTATTCTAAATACCAAGTGCAGTTTTCGTTGCATAACTGTAGTTGTGCTGTCTTCCCCTCCCTCCCTCCCTCCCTCCCTCCCTCCCTCCCTCCCTCGCTCCCTAACTCCAACTACACATGGTAGGCAGACCAAAGTTCCCTCACTCTCAGATGCAATAATATTGTGGTCAGCTTATAACATTAAATGAATTAGTCTCCAGCAGCAAATATGTTGGGTAAAAGTCTTTGTCTTCAGTTTGGAATTCATAGACATGGCATTCTTACCAATTTAAATACTAATTTAGCTCAAAGTACATAATTGAAAGAAACATAGAGACAGTGAAGCACAAGTTAGCATAAAGTGAATTAAGAAGATATTGACACATTGCTTCACTCACACTGTAATTTAGCTTATTAAAGTGGAAAATACTAAGTTATGGTTTGGCCTTATTATCCAAAGCTACAACCAGGTCAAAATGCAAAAGGTATAAAGGATTACAAATATAACATAACTTAGTATTTCAATGAAATACCTTCAAGTTGTTTTAATTGTATTTGTAATTTCTCTCTATTGACCATTTTCATTTCATTGCTACCTCCTATAAACTCCTTTAATTTAGATATGTATATTACAACTTAAAAATATTTCTTACGAGAGTTATCTATAAAGATCTCGGGCTAACAATGAAAAAACAACTGTCCCACCCCATTAGGTTTTCTGGAAGATCTGCAAAATAGGCATTTACAGCTGCAATCGCCTCCTGCTATGAACAAAACTGCTATCCCACAAGTCAGAGGGAGCTAGATCTGGGGTGTAGGGCACAGCAATTTATATTGAAAATTTATCAGTCTTGAAATTGCTAGAACACTATTTTGGGAAGGTGAATTGTCTTGGTGAAAGATGACTTTTTTTTGCTTTGCAAACCAGTCCTTTTCTCCTGAATGTTGGCATCTAGCCAGTTATAAGGTTAGAGTAATATTCTCCAGTTATTGTTTTATCATTTTCAAGATAATTAATCAGAAAAATGGTTTTAGTATCCCAAATCTCTGACATCATTTTTCTTGTTGAAGGAATTAATTTTGTCTTTGGTGATGCTGAACACTTATCTATTGTTTTGGTGTATGATGATGAATCAAGTTTCATCCATTGTAACAAATCTGTGAATGAAATGAGTAATATGCATGTTTCGAGGAATTTAGTCAAAGCGACATCCAAATTAATTAAAAAAAGCTATTTGTAGTCGGTTTTTAACACTCCATTACTTACATTTTTATTTTTTTAAGGAATTAGTTTCAGAAGTTGTTCCTCAAAAAAAAAATAAGAGAAGGAATGTTAAAAACAGACTGCAAGTAGTTTTTTCAAGAAATCAAGTTTTGTTCCTCTTATTACCTATAAACACTGATCACGTTCTCGTGCAAATTTTCTTTTGATCCACTGTGAACAATCATGGCATCCCTCTTTTTCAAACTTTCTCATCCCCAACTCATAATGCAAGGTATAATGCAGTCTCTAGATATGTCTTTAGCTATGCCTATAGCCTCATCAATTTCTCACAGTTTGCCTCGCAGATCATTCAGCGCCATGTCATACATTTTTTAAACACATTTCCAATGTGGTAGCACATTTTGAGAGTCCTTTGCATGTATCGTCTTCTAGGCTGGTATGTCTATGTTTAAACTCCATGGCCCATTTTTTCACCAGTGAAAATTAAGGCAAAGCACCACCATATACTTTAATGAATTTTGCTTTAATTTTATTAGATATCAAACCTTCTTTTACAAAAAAAATTGATTGCTGGACAGACCTAGATGCACCAATATAGAAAGGAGTGAAGTTTTGCAGAAACATTTCTAGCAAATTAAATTTAAGGGTGAGTTGATTAATGACACTAAGCAACACTTACTTTTAAATTTCCCCGAACATGTTCTGGGAAATTTGAAAGTAAGTGTTTTTTATTGTCATTAATCGACTCACCCTTAATTTAATTTATTACAACAACATTGTTTCCAACACTTCCATGAAAGGAAATTTAAAAAAAAAAAAAGAATTAACAGATACACTAACATAGTGGAAAAACATTACTACATTAGGGGTTCCATTTCTATTCCTGGCAGAGCTTTTCATATGGTTTTCATATTCCTCAATAACCATTTCTTGCTTATCAAATTTGCCTTTCATTCATTTGCTTATTCCTTTCCACTGTAAAATAATAGATATTTTATTCTTTTCTGTCCCTTCAAACTGAATGCATGTCTGTTTTTTTTTTTTTTTAATTTTATTTTTATTGGCATCCTTCAATGTAAGTATGAACGTAATGAATGAAATGGTAAAATGGTGCTCAGATGAGCCAAGGATCCATAGAGCTTAAGAGTTATCGAACATTCATCTTTCAGAATAAGGGAAAACCTCTGAAAAAACCTTATCCACATAACTCATCGTGACTGAGGTTCAAATTTTATTGATGTCGTACTGGGTTGAATGGGTTGCATTTAATGTAATTGTCAACATGTGTTGCTTTTCTGTATATTCCAAATTGTAATCCTGTTGGTGTTCTAATGATTTTCAAATCTAGAAAAGGTAGCCATTCATCCTGCTCTACTTCAATGGTGAAAACTATGGATTTTTCTTGTAGGTTTAGCAACTTTATAGCATCCTCGGTTAGTCTTCTAGTCTTCAGATATGGCAAATTTACATTTCATCCAAAATACTTCAAAAAATTTGAAAAGATATTTAAGAGCTTCAACATAAAATTAGCCCCTCAAAACAAACACAACATCCGCAACTTACTAAACCACCCTCTAAAAAATAGCACACAGAAAACTCAATTATCAGGCGTTTACCAAATGAGTTGCCAGGATTGTGACAAGATATACATTGGTAAGACCAAAAGGAATCTAGGAACAAGAATGAAAGAACACTTCAGAAATATTAAATTCAAACAAATGGACAAGTCGGCCATAGCACATCACTTTTGGTCTGAGAATCACAACATAAAACAAGAAATAGAACTAATCAAACAGGCAAAGAAACCTCTGGAACTACAGATTTGAGAAAACATTTTTATTACAAAGAAACAGGACCTCTTGATGAATTTTGAAATTCCCGCGGTAGATGACGTCATCAAACTTACCAGGACATTAGATGGCAGCACGACACCAAGCCAGATGCAGACACCGGATGCATCATCAGTCAACCACAGAACTGACGATAGGGGAGAGGTCCCCAGAAACTAGTCTTCATCAAAATACTTGTAAGTGGAGAAAAGTATATACAAGGTTGACTCACTTGCCTAATTTTAGTAACAATGGCACTCCACTTTCTGAAATACTTCTTTTTATTCTATACTTCTCCTTAATTTATAAAACTGTTTGTAGTCTGTTTTTTCACACTAGATTGCTTCATCACTTACATTGTAATTTTTGAGGGACTAGTTTCAGGAACTGTTGCTTCCATTTTCAACCTTGAAGGTCTGACTGTCGACTGTTGTTGCCTGCAGTTTTCTCTCTGGTGGTGGAACAATGAACTTCTTTATTTAATTGTTGACTGGTGGGATTTCAAAGTTTATTCAAAGTTTTCCTTGGTGTGGGTATCTTTTGATGCCTGACTTGCCGATCAGCTTTTCTCCCTAACCTGGAAAAATAAAAGTTTAACTTTAAATCTCACTGTTGCTGGACACAGTTAAATTTTGTGTATTATACCACTCAATATCTCCAAGGGTATGTGCAAATCTTAGTTTATTAATGTATACATGTTTATTTTACAGAAATATAGGTATTAAGAAACTAATATGAAATCAGAACAATAAATTAATGCATTTTCATTTTACAGACAATCCTCCATACTGCCTTCGCTATCGATACAGACAAGTGCTTTCTGAAGGTATTCATCCTGGTAGCTATGTACTTACAGTCCAAGCAGCTGATATTGATGAAGAACCTAATGCAAATATACGTTTTTATCTCACTGGAGATGGGGCTGACCATTTTGCACTTGATAAAACTGCAGGTATGCTTCATCAGTGAATAGTAGTCTTAGTAAGTTTACTCTTATTGAAGTGTTTGTGTTTTGTTTACACATATAATAATCATTTGTAGGACCTGCAAGAAAGAATTAAATAACTATGGAATGATATTTATGACCAACAGTTTATTGCAATGCACAACACAAAAATGTGAAGTTGGTTTTGGTGGTGAATTTTATGGTAAACGTATTGAATGCATGAAGATGGCACATTTCCATACAAATGAAATACTTAACAAATTATAATAAAATGTTTCTCCGTTGTAGAAGATAAAGTTAAAATAGTATAACTCCAATTATTTTAT
Organism: Mantis religiosa; assembly: GCA_030765055.1. NCBI lineage: Eukaryota > Metazoa > Arthropoda > Insecta > Mantodea > Mantidae > Mantis > Mantis religiosa. The sequence goes on from CM060948.1 coordinate 213,734,829, forward strand.
ATTATCACTCATTTCGTATATAGTACAAGTTTAGCTCCAAAATAAGTTATGCACATTTATATGTCAAAGTTTATATTTCTCTTATAGTTTAAATGTACGTATTGTATACAGTAACTTAATATCTGTAAATCTGAATAATGTGTCCCATAACCGAACTTGTTCAGATGGACTAGAATAAATCAAATCAAAAACCAAATTGCCAAAGTGATAAAATATGAATATGAACAATTAATTTAAATTTTGAATTGAGATTTATAATCATATTGGACATGGAATTGCAAAGAATATCTCCCCTATGAATGGTAATACTTCTTCAGTTGGAAAAGATATGCACATTATTTAATGTGAATGACTTCAGGATGCACATACATATATTGATTCATCACATGGATGTAAGGAAACGTCCAATTTGAGCAAGTTACATTCATATGCTGAATAATTGCATTTTTATATATTTGAAAGTGGGGTGCTGGGGTAGCTCAGTGGCTGTTGTACTGAAGATCCATGGTTGGATTCCCCACAATTTAGTTTGGCTCCATCCAAGCCTTTACATCTGACTACCTCATTTGAAGTATCCTCAATGCCCAACATGGTTTGGAGTCTGCTATAAAAGGTGCAGTTCCTTATGGGGAATGTGGCATACCAACCAATCATATATTTGGAAGTAATGTATGCAGGAGGAAATTTTAGCATATGTATAATATAAGCATAACATATTTAGTAATTTATTTCTCATCTTTCCTTTTACATCAACAAATGGAAATAAAAATCAAGATTACAATTATAAAATTCATACTGAAATATGCCATATATTCCTAAATCCTGATAATCCTATCATGTTGCCCACCATTGAATAGTAATTTGGTCCCCATGCACCTAACCCTAGGTTTTTCTGTATTGGAGGCCCTCTACTCCTTTTTACACCTTCTGCCATTTCACCTATCCCACTCTACATTTTTCTCTTAATTGTTCTTAGCCATCTCTCTTTAACTTTCCCTAAATAATTCCCTATATTTCTCCTGTTCTTTTCCCCTTTTACTGACAAAATGTTTCTAATTACTACTTCACCCTCCAAAGTGTCCCATTTACGTAGCCAAGCCTGCTCTCTCCATATCTTTGTTTGACTACAATTTAATATACAATGGAGATCTGCATTCTCTTCTCCACACAATGGACATTTATCTAGCTCCCTCTCTTGACCTATACCTTTCAAGTTTCTCACTCCTGTTCTCGCCCAAGCAAAACCTTCTCGCCCTAACTTACTACATTAATCTATATATCCTTCCCTCCCCCAGGTTGTTTTTATTTCTTTAATCTCAGTGAGCTTATGTCACTTGTATTGGCGAAAATGTCTTATCTGACAATATCTTCTAATCTTAGCTTAACTTCTTTCTAGAAGCCTCTATACCCATACTCTGCATTTATCCAACAATGACCCATACCTATCTGCTTCAACACATCATTCATTTTATAACATATTTAGTATACATATATAGTATATATTTAGTGGATGAACTACATAGACTATATATGTGTGGAATAGCCTGAATGAAACAAATAATCTCCATGGAGTGTGTGCCTATGCTGTAAGATTTTGCATCACGGATGCCTGACAGACATGCTCCACAGACTTGAACAAAAGCCAAGAAGCCGTTGTCTGGTATGAACAAGCATGTGCAATGAGTGATGTAGAAATATATACATGGCTTGTTGAAATGTATGATCCAGATGTGATATTAAAGCAGTGATTGCAGTTTCATGATGTAGAAGCTAGTACAGCAGATGAAAAGTGATCGGAATGACTAATGGCATTGAATACAGAATGTGGAATATCAGTTCCTGGCATTCATGATTATTACCAAGTATTATGTCTTCATGGATGAACTTGCTTATCACTGAATATCAGATGTGCTCAAGTGCATCCCATTATTAAGAGATAACCTCGGCTGTCATAAATTGGCAATATGTTGCATAGTTGACTCCCAATCATATTTACAAAGAGGTAAATCAGTCTACAATATCTCATTTATTACCAACAGGAAAAATAAACTTTTGTTTCATATTAGTTTTCAGAATTATGTGTTTGGGTCCATCATTATCCCCAGAGACAAAGCATCCTCAATGGAATAGGATGAGTCAAGATTCCCAACCAAGAATGAGTTCAAAGTGGAATCCCAAAGGAGTTCTGTTGTGGTTTTCTTTATGAAGGATGGCAGATATTCAGTGGTACTGCAGTACACTGAGCACTTTAAAGTTGCTATTCAACAAAAATATTATTGGGTGTTATGCTTTTTTATGACAATGCAAGACTTCATATGGGAGCACCAGCAGGAGCTCTTCCAAATTGGTTCAATTGGGACTTCATGGAGATCGTTCAGTATCATTTTTTATCTTTAAATCACAATATAAAACATGACATAAAATTGGTGAAACACTTTAGAAGCCATTATATCTAAGCACCTGAGAGATCTTAATCGTCAAGATCAAAGTAAAAGTTGAAATTTTGAATCCCTTCTTTTGATGATGTCATCAAATTAACCAGAAGAATAAAGGGCAGCAAAATACCAAGTAGGATTAAACTATCCATGGGTATGCCAGTGGACCATGCAACTGACGATGGAGAAGAACTGATCTTAAATAGACATAAGTGAGGGAAAAAAAGTGTTTAAATAAGTTTTATTTTCACTGTATTTTGATTTCCTCTAGGAATCTCTTGGATATAAGACTCGCAAAACTTATTTTTGAAATTACCTATAAGTAGTGTTTCACTGTGTAATTAAAGCATACCAACAATAGCTTCATTACTGAAATAAAACAGAAATAAGCAAAACTTTTCTTCATCCATTTAGCTCTTGCATTAAATTTCTGAATAAGGGGATGGCATATGTAGGTATATAATTTCAAACAAATTAGAAGATGCAAGACAATTGACCAAGATCTTATTTTGTCTTCTCCAGGTCATCTTAAAACAGTACGACCACTTGACAGAGAGCAACAGTCAAAATTTCAGCTCACTGCTCATGTTCAAGACCGTGACAAACCCGGCTGGGAATGTTCATCACAGTTGGAGATACTTGTGTCTGATCTTAATGACAATGCTCCTCGCTTCTCCCTTGATGCCTACAGTGCTACACTTCCAGAAGATGTCCAAGTGGGCAGCCTTGTCACCAAAGTCCATGCAACAGATCGTGATATAGGTATGAACATTTATGAAATAATGGGCTATTGTATCAACTCAGATAACTACTTTTATATTAATATAAGATGTATTTTGGATTGTATTTATGAAACCATTTTTTTTTTTAATTTGAATTTAATTTGAATTACTTCGTACAATTTCAGCTGAAATTTACTATTGACACTTACAGAAGACCCTTTATGCAATACATGTGGAAAGGAATGAAATCTACCATCTTACAGTATGCAAGTGGAAAGGCTTTGCCATGACATGTATCATTAGGCTCCTTACTTGGAACTTGAAGATAAAAGAAAAGCCCAGTTTTAAGAGTCACAAAGAACTTTTAAGAGCTTACATACAGGCTTCAAAAAAGTCCACTCAGCATCCTTATCATTTATCATCAGCATCCTCGCTATTCACCTATATTGAGTCAAATGTAACAGACTGTAAATATTTAAGTTTGAATTTATGAGTCACTATGTTTACACTCAGTCTTCACTTACTTGTTGTTGTATAATTGAAACGTTTTCAAGATCATTCGATCTCATCCTCAGCTGTTTGGTGACTAAATGAACCTCCCTCTTCTTCCACTACTACGGAGCTCCGATCACTCTGCCATCTGGTGTTAGGGGCACTAAGTTTTAATACTTCATTTAATGCCACACCACTTAATAACACAAATTGGTGATATAGAAAATTCACCTACCATCCATGGGCTTTTAGAAAATTTGAATGAATCTTCAAAAGACTAAACTTAAAACTAGCACCCCAAAACAAATTCAGTCTGAGGAACCTGCTAAATAAACCACTGAAAAATACGATCCCCAACAATTTGAAATCAGGAATTTATCAGATTAATTGTGAAACCTGTGAAAAAAGCTACATAGGAAAAACTAAGAGAAACTTGTTAACCAGGCAAAAAGAACACCAGAGGAACATTAAGTTGAAACAAACAGAAAAGTCTGCAGTTTCACACCATTTTTGGACAGAAAACCACAACATTGGCCACAACATTAAACTGTTAAAATCTTTAAGTACACCCATAGAATTGGATATTTGGGAAAAAATATTCATAAACAAAAACCGTGATAAAGTTATAAATTTTGAAATCCCGGCATTAAATGAAGTATTAAAACTTAGTGCCCCTAACACCAGATGGCAGAGTGATCGGAGCTCCGTAGTAGTAAGAAGAGGGAGGTTCATTTAGTCACCAAACAGATGATGATGATGAGATCGAATGATCATGAAAACGTTTCAATTATACAACAACAAGTAAGTGAAGACTGAGTGTAAACATAGTGACTCATAAATTCAAACTTAAATATGAAGAATACTTCACTGTTAATAATGCTTCTGCTTTTAATATTTAAGACTGTAAATACTCATAAAACTGGCTACCTAGATTTCAGTGGACTCATAAACTGTAATAATCAATATTAGATAATCGTGCATAGTTTAGTAATATGCAATGGATCCTCTACAAGTTTCTTAGGCATCACTGTAGATACGAGACTGTCATAGAATGAACACATAGTGGCCCTTAGTTGAAAGTTAAGTTACATGCAGTTAGAGTGCTAACACAAATATGTTATCTCAAAAGTTATGAGAACAGAACAATTTATTTTGGTTATGTATGCTGTGCTATCACTTAAGGGATACCATTCTGGGGGCCATTAGTCAGTTTGCACTGGTATATAATCCACAAAAAGAATATTAAGAACAATCAGATAGCAGCCTTTCCTCTTAAGCAAACTGATTTTCAATGAACTTAAAATGTTGCATTGCCACATATATAATTCCTAGAAATAGTATCTTTTAAACATAATAATATGCTGTTAAATTAAATTTAAGAGTGAGTCGATTAATTACACTAAACAACACTTATTTTAAATTTACCAGAACATAATAATATGCATTGCTTTAAAAAACTCAAGATAATCTCGCTCATAATACAAGTGCAACTGAATCAATACAATAAACTTGTTAGAATAATGAACAGTAAGTATACCTCACAAAAGAGTAATTTTGTACAACTTACCCAGTTCTTGGCATTGTTGGGCTAAACATTCAAACAGAAAGTAAAAGAACTGTCGTAAAAACTATTTGTAGTTGTATGTGTTTGGAGGAATTTAGTAACAGTGACGTCAAAATTAATCTCAGAAACTATTTGTTGTTGGTTTATTAATACTCGTCACTTACTTGTTTATATTAATGAGAGACTAGTTTCAAAGGCATTCGCCTCCATTTTCAATCTCTTTCCAACTGGCATCTGTTGTCTGCTCTCTCTCTGGTGGTGGAACTGTGAACTTCTTTGTCAAATTATCTACTGGTGGGATTTCAGAGTTCATTACGCGATCCTTATTTTTCCATATGAATATGTTCTCCCATGTTGTCAATTTATTTTGGTTTATCACTCCTTTTAATAATTTTGGATTTTGATCAATATCATGGTTTTCATTCCAAAAATGAAATGCTACTGCTGACTTATCTTCTTGTTTCAATCTGATGTTTCTAAAGTGGTCCTTGGCTCTGGTTTTTAGATTTCTTTTAGTTTGACCTATGTAGCATTTTTCACAATTCTTACAACTTATCTGGTGTATTCCGGATCTGTTAATTGATGGGATTTCATCTTTTGTTTTTGAATTTAGCAATTTTAGCTGGAAAGAGGTTGAAACTAGTCCCTTGATAATATAAAAAAGTAAGTGACGAGTGTCAATAAACCGACTTCAAATAGTTGTTACAATTAATTTTGATGTCACTGTTACTAAATTCCTTCAAACTTACATAAAAGAACTTACTGAAATGCAAATTTTACAGTACTGGTACTTTTCTCACACAAAATGTGTAATGAAACTTGTTATTTTTGACTTGTTCTACATCAGGTATATGGTTCACAGGACAATTAAATAAATAAATAAATAAAAAATATAAAGATACCCTGAGGCAATATAGTAATTTTATACATGTTGTCTAGCTTATATTTTTTATGGATAAGGTCCTTGACACAACTTACAAATGAGTGTTTTTCTATCTCAGTATAAAATGCTGTATTTTCCTGTCTTACAGGTATTAATAGGAAAATCAAATATTCTTTTGTGGACTCGGCTGATGGACATTTCAAGATTGCTTCAGATAGTGGCATAGTAACATTAGCAAAACCTCTGGATCGTGAAACCAAAGCACAGTACAACTTGACGGTGCAAGCTACAGATCAGGGATCACCTCAACTCTTCACCACAACTGCACTAATGGTGATGGTCTTGGATATCAATGACAATCCTCCTGAGTTTGCTTCTAAGTATTATTATGCCGTGGTACCTGAAATAGACTCTGTGGGTACAGAAGTTGTCAGAGTGTTAGCTACATCCAAGGATGCTGGTATTAATGCAGATATTACTTATTCTATTGTTGGTGGAAATGAACACAAGAAATTTGCCATTCATCCAAAATTAGGTATGGAGCACTTCAGTTTAATTTGTAGTTTGCACAAAATATATTTCACTTTATCTTTAAGAGCCAGAACATAAGTAGAAAATTTAAATGTATACTTAGAGGTATTGCACAAATTTAAGTGTATCCTATAGCATCAAAATGTTATTAATCAACTTCCTTCCAAGTAAAAATATGACACATTAGATTCTAAAAACCTTTTAGTCAAGAAAAAGTGCACATAGAAATTTTGTTTTCAGAAAATTTAATAACAAACACACCAAAAAAAAAAAAAAAAAAAAAGTCTGGAATTTCAGAAATCACAGATAGACTGGTTTGCAATAAAGTTTACAATCTTTATCAATGTGAATACAATATATGTTACCCCAAAGTTTTAACATTTTGAGAAAAATTTCTAATTATAAATCTGGTTAGTTGCCTCATTTTCAGAACGTAGTTATTTTTAAAATATTAAGAAATTTAAATTTCAAACATTTGTATCCTAAACTTGCTACTATAGAAAGGATTGTACATTGTTGTTTGTTTATAATTTATCGTGTGTGCCCTTGTCATATACAATTAACTGTAGTAATGACTGTGAAACATCTTATTTTTGACAAATTACAATATTAATTTTTAGATGAGTCGTATTTCTTACACTTACTTTTCATTTTCTTCCTTTATCACAATGGAATCCATAGTTTGCATTTTATTTATTTTGTTTTTATTTAATGTTTCTCTACATATTATTTAGAAAGCTTGTTGAATCAAAATACAAAATTTTCAATATTAGAGTTGTAGTACAAAATGTGTGTTGCATCTATATGAGTTTCTCTCCTTGCTGTTGTTTATTAGTGTGTTTAGAAATTATTCTTATAAAAGCTTATTTTTCTATCTTCTTCATTTTAATTAAGACCTTTGTAAAAATAGCTAAAATACACATTTCATTTTAGATACAATGTGAATAGCAACAATCAAATGTTTAAGAACTGGACACCATATGTTGGCCTTAAGAATCCTTACTCTTCCCATGCAATCATGAGAAACACATTTGTTCGAGGCCTACCGGAAGTCCGAAGACTTCCCCTGTATTACCGGTAGCACCTGAGGCTATCTCCAGGGCTCTTTTAAGTGGAGCAATACCTTGAGTCTAAAAAGCCAACTCCCATTACAGGGTAGAAGTGGTATGTCACTTACTCATCAACTCATCCATGGAAGACTACTGAAGAACCTTGGTCGGGGCACCGGTGATCTAGCACACCGTGCTCTTTGCTCTGCAGGCAAGTACTGAGGATGCTTTAGGTGGCCCTCAGCCGTGTCTGTTGGCTGAGCCACACAGACGTACCCAATCTCCAATGATTATCAGGAACCACCACCACACTGAAGCCTACCCAAATAAACAACTCCCTGATGGGAGGGGCTTGGATACTCGACCCGGTGTACTTCTAGTAACATCAGAAGTACCAAGAGTGCTAGGGGTTTGCAGCGCTCGCACCACAGCAGCTGAAGGGGACGGATCCCTTCCCCAATGGGGAATCAAGAGAAACAATAGAATATTGTCGATACCTTGAAAGAATAACAAAGCATTGCATGATATGAACCATTAATAACTGATATTTCAGAAAAAGCTTATACCTTAAAAAGTTATTTGAAATAAATTGTGTGTTTTAAAGGTCTCTTTATATTTTATATAGTATGCTTTAGTTTTTCATTTAACATTTGTCAGTTTTACATCATATAAAATTCCTTTTGAATGAGGTGAACTTCATAGACAGAAAGTTCAAGATATACATTTTCATTTTGTAAATATCTTTAATGTAGAATGGTTTCATCAAAATTGTTTCAGCTACGTTTTAGAAAAATAAAAAAAAATGTTGAAAACATTTTTATGTGAATGGTGGTTTGAGGTGGAGAATTTTCTTGAAAATCTTTGGATTGCATATTTAAAAGAAGCTGAACTTAAATAGAAAGTTTTGTTTATAAAACTATTCATAATCAGTTTTTGTCACATTACATCTCTTACATTTTAATTTTTTAGGGACTAGTTTTGGAAGCTGTTGCTTCCGTTTTCAACCTCAAAGGTCCAACTATCAGTGATTGTCATTGCCTGCAGTCCTCTCTCATGGTGGAACACTGAACTTCTTCCATTTGATAAAGAAGTTCATTGTTCTACCACTGGAGAGAAGACTGCAGCAAAGACAACCAATAACACCCCAACCAAATGGAAGCTATAGCTCCTGATACTAGTATCTCAAAAATTAAAATGTAAGTGACATGGTATGATGAAAACCAACTGCAAATAGTTTTATGAATTAATTTGGATGTCACTATTACTAACTTTCTCCAAACATCAGTTAAACAAGTTTTGTATGTATCTGCCTTTTGTTTCTGAGTTACATTACACACACGCACACGTGCACACGCGCGCACAGACGCACACAGACGCGCAGATGCAGGTGATGTCATAGTGACAAGTGTAATAGGAAGTGTTACGGTGAGTGAGTGAAATTGCCAAAAAAATACTCAAAGAGACGATTTTTGCCAAAAATTTGTAGTGCAAGAGGAGGTGAGACTTAGAAGAGAAGACCCACACATTATTCAAGAGGGGGGAAAACCCACAACCTAAGAAATAGAAAGTTTTAAAACAAAAGTTAGGTTATTGCAAACTGTTATTTAAAAACAAGAAGCGACACAGTGATAGAACATAGAGTAGTAAAAACAAGGAGAAGTAAAGAGGAACGAGTCAATATGACGAATGCAGGGGAAAAAGGTGTTGAGGAAGCTCTAAGACTACTGCTTGATGTCACGAAGAAAAGTGGTAACCTGAGAAACAACTTGAGGCAGGATATTCTTAAATCGATAACTGATCTTAGGAAATCATATGGTAATCTGAAGAAGGTACTAGAAGAGCATGATAAAGTGATTCTTGAATTACAATGTGAAGTAAAGAAGGTCCAAGAAATAGATAGTAGTAAAACATTGGCTGTAACCAACGGCGGCACAGTCAATTGTATCGGGGCGCCAACTTTGGAAGGAGCCTGTAATTACGCGATGGCTGTGACAGGAGACCGCTCAGAAAAAATAAATAAATGTTACAAACTGGTTATAAAATTAAAATTAAATGAATCAGCAGAGGCAATGAAACTTATTTTAAAAAGAAATGTAAACCCAACAAATTTGAAAGTAGGGGTTAACTCGATGTAGACACTTGGAGCTGGTAAACTGATAATTGAAACGGGGAGTAAGGAAGAAATTGATACACTTGGAAAGATGATCGAGGAGCAATGCAGCCAACTACTAGAAGTGAACGTTTCCCAACTCCGCAACCCAAATGTGACCATCTTCAATATTCCAGATGATATAACAATGGAAAATGCAACTGAGGTAATATTAACACAAAATTATGAACTCAATCTAGCATGTGACTCGATTAGGCCTAAATATATAATGAAAAGCAAAAGGAATAACAGACACCTAGTTGCAGAAGTAAAACTTGAAACATGGAGAAAGATTGCACTCAGAAAACTGAAAATACGTGGGCAAACCTGCAATGTAGAGGAATACTTAAAAGTAAATAGATGCTACAAATGCAGTAAATTTAACCATAAAGCGGCGGATTGCAGAGGAGAAGAAACTTGCCCACTTTGCGCAGAGAACCATAAATCAAGTGAGTGCAAGGCATCAGCTTCACAATTTAAATGCACAAATTGTTTCACTTATAATAGATATAACAAGGATGCTAAAATAAATGAAACACATTCATCATTAGACAAAAACTGCCCATGCCTACACCAAATGATAAAGAAAAATAGACAAAACACAGAATATTAATAAGGCAGACAAACAAAAACATATAACACAATGCAGGCCTTACTCATTCAGAAAATCATACAAAGAAAATACAGTAATTGCCTTCATCCAGACCAATCTGCAACACTCCGTAACAGCAACAAGTAATTTAATGGAAATAATAAACCTAAATAAACCAGATATAATCCTCATCCAGGAGCCATATATACGATAGTTGAAAATAAGGTCACAGGAATATCCAGGAATTATAAATTATTTCAATGTGGAAATGCAAAAAGAAGGGAAGCAATATTAATCATAAACAAAGAAATTGACACAATAATGATTAGTCAAGTATCTGATGGTGATGCTGTAGCAGTAGAAATAATTTACAAAGAATTCTGATGCTATTTAGCCAGCATGTATCTGCATATTGCCAATGATATTAATGCAAACCTTAGGAAAATAGATAAAATAAAGTCCTTCATAAAAGGAGTAGGGCTTCTTATTGGAATGGACAGCAATTCGAGGTCCAAAACATGGTATGACAATTGCTAACCTCAGAGTTAGTATCATAGAAGAATACATGTGCGCTAACCAACTACACATCATGAACGAAGAGAGTGAAAATACGACTTTTGAAACTATAAGTGGAAAGAGCAACAATGACCTTACAATAACCAATAATATTCTATTACCTAAATTTAGTCAATGGGAATGTGGTAAAGAAGAAAGTTGCTCTGATCATCGATTCCTCACTTACCAAATAAATCTGTGTAATAAATATAAAGCTACCATGCAGTACCACAGTATTAAATACTGCGTCAGTGAGGACTCCTTAAAAAAATTTCAAAACAACATAAAAATTGAACTTGAAAAAATAGCACCAGCGAAAGGGAAAGAAAGCACAGCAGAAGGAATCGATAAGTCACTATGTGAAATGATCAGTGCAGAAAATGATACTGAAAAAATTATAAAACAATTCGAAGAGAGTTTAAGTATGGTTTGTAGAGGAAGTTTTAGAACAATTAAACCTACAAATAAAATAGCCCAAAGAAAATCTGTCCCTTGGTGGACTGACAAACTAACAATAATGCGTAAAAGGACAAATGCATTAAGGAAGAGATTTTATATATATATTTAGACCTTCTACCACATACACAGTAGGATGAGAAGCTGTTGCATTGCACCCAGAAATTCATTACCAAGATTTCACCAGAAATGTTCATTTTGAGGCCCCCTGTATCCAAAATATTATTTATAGAAAAGAAGTGTCAATGCGTATATGCACATGCATGCATGTATGGATGCATGTGAATAAAAAAAGATGGTTAAATATCACACTTGATATTTACATAAGTTTTCCATCTTCCAAGGATGCAATATGATTTTCAAAAGAGTGTGCCCATTCCAAACTTTTTATAGAATATTTTTTGAACATGTTGATTTTTCTCAAAAATGGCTGATGATTTTGATTAAAATACCATATGTTTAAGATATTTTCATGACAAATGAAACATAAGTCTTGAACTTTTTTCTATGTTATTCATGCAGGGAGAATGAAATTTCTAAATCAGCACATAAGGACTCACTCTTAAAAGATTTTACTGTTGCTTAGGTCTATTCCTATTCTACCTTCAGGGAAATAATGTAGTAAAACAATTTATACAAATGTTTCTCTTAGATTAACTTGAAGATGATAGAAGAATAGGTTTTTGTGAGAATACTTTATTGAAGAAGGGGTAGAGAAAGTCATATGAATGTAACATATCAAGTTAGTGTTGTAAGGAAGCAGAGTGAAAGCTTGTTTCAATTATTAAAATGCTGTATTCCTTGCCTCTTTTAATTTTCTAATGTTACATAATATCCAAAGCATTTTAACCCTTTGGGTGCCAAGATCCAATGTGAGCTGATGTATTTTACCTGTAAATTACCAAGGAGCAATCTGATATACTAGTATTGCTGTTTTAAGTTTCCATTTCAGTCTCTTTGATTCTGCCTTGGTGTAGCTTGACAAACTTATGATACTTGTGACATACTGTTTTGGGTTGTGTTTCCACTTCAGTGTCTTTGTTTCTAATGTTAGGGTTTTTTGACACATTTATGACTGCTGCCAAACTTAAATCAGCATATACGTGGCATATATGATACATATATCATAGCCTGTACATGGCTAGTATGGAGGAATGATTAATTTCCACCAATTAACTTAAATCAGCATAGTTCACATGTTTCATAGCATGTGGTTTTGAGTCTTACACAGATTGTTCCTAACAAAGGGAAATGGTGAAATCTTAACAATAGGAGACGGGAAAAAATATCACTATGTAAAGAACTAGAAAGCCAGTTCTTTTTATCTGGAGGTTGTTGTTTGCATTCAAATAATAATTTACAGTTCATGCAACATATGCTGTAAGTGCATACTTGTGTCTAATCTTTGACATTTAAACTGCATTTTGGTAGCAGTTTTTCCTGTTCATTTAATTTTTCTTTGTGAATTAGTTATATATCAGCTATTGTAGTGCATCATAAACAAAATAGCACATGGTGTTATTTGTTTTGTGCCAGACTTATTTCACTAAAGTGATTTCTTATAAGTTTTGCTTATTGTACATCACAGAATAGCACACTGGAGCAAGACATCATTGACAGAGGAGGAAATTGAGGCAAAATTGCTGAAAAGTGATAGTTATAATGACATTTTGAATAGTGATGATTTCAATAATAGTAACAATTTTAAATTAATAATTTAATATTTTGTAATACACAATAATCTAAGTAAACTTCTTAAAGTGTGTGGAAATGGGAAATAGTAGATCAAAAGCCATTGAAAAAATTCAGCTCAATAGGTAAAAAATGAGAGTAGAAACCTTTGCGTAAAACATTGCATTTCAGCTCGTATGACTGGCTGTTAAACAGTAGAATCGGAAATTAGCTTGGCAGCTAAAGGGTTAGTTTATTTTGATAACAGCATACTAATTTAAGTACTTGTGAAGAGAAAAGCAATAATTTATTCTGAAATTTAACAATAATCTCTTTCATGATCAGATGCTTTTCTGAACAGTCCTTTTTCTTTTTCTATATTCTTTTTCCTTAGTATCTACAACCCTCTTTCTAAACTTGCACATTCCCCTGCAGAATTCTGCCCCCACAATTTAGAGAATCACAGTATTATTAAAACTACAGCAGAATTTACCAGTATGTACTTCAGGTCTCTTTCCAGTTCCTTTTAAAGTTTTGTTAGCTTGCACTTTTTCTGGTATTTATGGTCAAGTAAATATACATACTTAGAACTTTTGGGTAGCATCTATTTAGGCTTTAGCTTATTCGTAATTTCATAAAAGTAGTTTATTGTATATTAAACTTAGTAAAAGTTTTCAAGAAAGGCTGCTATACATGTTTTAAAAATTGTCCTGGATTACAAACTGTTACAAAATTCTCGCAGAGTAAGAAACAACAGTATGTAAAATTGAGCATTGATTTTACTTTGCTACTTTGAGCAGCCATTCTAGAAACTTTGTGTATAATACACATACAGTGAAGGAAGTGCTGGTAATATTTTATTGCCTCACTCTGATGTACAACTTTGCATCATATGTGTATAAGAAAAGATGCTAGATGCTGTAAAGATAAACATTTGCACAGATTATATGTTAAAATTATTTTTATCTAATGAATCTTCACTTATACTGTTTTGATACCTCTTTCCAATGGCTTGAAAGCTAGCTGTGATGTCTTAATTCTTAAAATGTAAAATGAAACCGTGCTGGATTAGGATTTAAGAGATCCTTAGAGCATTCTGCTGAAACAGATTTGATAAGCTTTTTATTGGATCTAAATGATCCAAGAAACTACAAATACTTAAGGGATTAAAATCAAAAGGTTTGGATCATTGGAAGAATTTTTCATAATTTCATTAATAGATATATATTCAAAGATTTTGAAATCATGCTAGATAAAAGGTACCTAACAAAAATGAAATTCTATTTAAGTTGGCTTATAACTTATGTTAGATCTGTTGTAAAATAATTTTTGATTACACATGCCATTAAAGTATTTCAGAGCTATCTTGAAATCATATATATTATAACAGTTGTTAGAGGAGCACCACTGCCATCTACTGCACAGAATTGTAACTTCAAGTAACTGTATACTGTGAACAATGTCAAGCTAGCATGTAGAGGTAAGGCTCACTAGAGCAGCCTACAAGTAGCCACGACCAGTATACTATTGATGACTTTCAGACAGGCAATAACAATCCATGCAATCTAGAAAGATTATGCGAAGATCACATTCCCAATCAAGGGATAGCCATATATACCAGTTAGTAGAATCCAAACATAGTAAAAAGCTTGACAAAAGAGAAATTATATATTGTATACGTGAGTTACATTTTGCGTAGTTGCTTTTTCAGAATGAAAGTTCCTCTTAGGAAGAGGTGCTATTATGACACCACTGTTAACAATGTAACAGACATATTTTCATTACTGATAAGAGCAGTAAGCTCCATTATGTCAACTGAGGAAACTTAAGCACTGTAAGCAGCACTACAGTCATTGTACTAATGCGAGGTCACACAACTATGCCAGTGCAATGTGTCCTTTGCCTGCCTAACTGCTATCTGTCAGTTTTCTGGCTTCTGCGCTTTGATGATCAAGAGTTACAGGATATTGAGCTATACTTACAGAAGCATAAGAAAAAAGTGATTTCAAAATGCAATACACTCAGTTGATTCAGATCTCAGAATAATCCTTCTATTTTATCTTTACTCTCTATGTTTAAGTTCATATAACTTTAGTACTTTATTTTTCTGAGCTCAGTTTGATTTTAATATGAGCCTCCAAGCCCAGATAACTTAAAGGGAAAGAAAGAAAAATGCAAAAGAAACACATTAATGGCATAAGTTCGCCTTTTTTACACAATCCTTAAAAAAGCTATTTTCAGAACACTTTTTGTGCTGCAGAACATAGGGTTATTTTCTGCCTCATAAATAATGAAATTAGTATAATTTTGAGTCGAACCAATACTCAATGCCTCACTTATTGCTAGTCTTACCTAGAACGCGTTTCGTTAGGACCTTCCTAACATCCTCAGCTAATGTCAGCTATTGAATCAAAATTATATTAATTTTGTGCTTCATTGTATCATAGTCCTTACTCAAGGAATGGAATTTGGTTTAAATCCCAAGTTTGGACATTGATTATTCTGTTCCTAAAAAGTTATTAGGATTAATATTAGATAGCTTTTAATGCTTTGCTTCCCTGAGGTCATTTTTACATTAATTTCACTGATTCGTCTGATTTGGTGCATCTGTTCAAAGAAAATAAACCAAAATGAAACTCATAAAACAAATTATATTATTCTGGAATAAAAATCATAATTTTATTCAGAACAATACATTACTCACTAACACTGCAGTCACTCAAGCCATTTCAAAATTCATATATGAATGAATGATTACTGGTCTGTTTTCCCTATTTATCAAAACATCTAAGTTTCTGGAGTGTGTTGTTGACCATCAGAGTTAGGTAATAATTATGGGACACCATTTGTACAGATATGGATGTGTGATATTTTCAAGAAGAGCTTCAGCTTTTCTTGATATTTGTAATTATTGTTGTTTTGATGTTAAATTTAAACTCAAATAATTTATTACACCACATATAATTCATTTTTCATGCAGCTAATGATTCGAGACTTTATGAAGGTATACCATTATTACATATCATATGTGTTGTCAAATGCTTTCATTTTCTCTGCTTTTTTCTGCTCTCTATTTCCAAGCATTGAACCAGATGCAGATTGCTTAATATTATTTCCTTTGCAGGAGTTATAACAATAGCAGAGCAGCTAGATTATGAACGTGCCAAGGATTACTTTTTGACCATTCAGGCTGTAGATGGTGGCACTCCACCCCTAAGCAACCATGCTACTGTTAATATTTCTGTAACAGATAGCAACGATAATGCTCCAGTGTTCAGTCAGGCTTCATATAGTGCAAGAATACGAGAGGATGCTCAAATAGGAGATAAGATTCTACAGGTAATATATTTTGCTTCATTAGAAAAACAAGTGGGGAAAATCATAACCTGATTTTCTTTTGTCTTTCACATTTTTATTTCATTTCTCTCAGTTGTTTTGAGATCACTGTTCCAGGATCTGTCAGATATGTTTCACACATTTTAAACTTAACAGTGATACAAACTCAAGTAGCACAGCAAATGAATTTATTTAGAGTAATTTAGAATCACAAATTTTGTTTATTAAAATTGTTTCTTGAGTAACAAGTCAATTATTTTGTTAATAACTGTTAATATTTAACTCACTTTAAACAGTGAGTACTTTAAAAGAGCATTGTGAAAACACACATGGCCTTCCCTCCCAGGTATACTGAATGAATATGAATTGAAAGCGATAACCACTAGATAGTTCTGTGGAAACATGGCACTGAAAGTGCATTGTGTTCATTTCTAGAGTTTTAGAAATTCACAGATAGGCAAGGCAGTTAATGCAGAGTTTCTATTTTCTTCTTTTTACTCTAGAGCACATTCTTTAATAATGGAAATGAATAATTATAATTAAAGAATAATTGTAATATTTGCTTTTTGTGCAGGTTATGGCTCATGATTTGGACAGTGATATTAATGGAAGGATATCCTATGCTATTGCAAGAGGTGATAGATACAATCAGTTTTCCATTGATGAAAGATCTGGGTACATTTCAGTTGCTGGTAATCTGGACAGAGAAATGGTATGTTGCATCAATTTTCTATCACATCAGCATTATATTTACCTACTTATGAATTTATTTATACTACTTATTATTTACAGTATATTATACTTATTACATACACATTTTCCTTAACCTAATTGTATAAATCATCTGGTATCACATTTTGCACTTGCTAACTCAGCTTGCTTGGTGTCCAGATCTTCTAACATTGCTGAGTTGCATAACATCTTCTCTGTCATTTAATCTAATTTTCTATCTGTCTCCCCTTGTTGTCCCAACATTTTTTCTTTTCCAACATCTATTTTTCTGTTCCACATTTCTTTAGCTTTCCAAAGCAAGTTCCTCATGTATAAAGACTAAAATTGATATACAGATTGGCTAAGATCTGTAGACTTGCATCACAAAAGCCTTTTAATATATGTTTGAATTCTGGGCCAAATATGTTGATGATATTTTTGCTGTAGTCCCTCAAAAGTTTTTAACTGACTCCGTAAAACTGCTGAATATACAAGATCATCATATAAAATTCACAATGGAAGTTGAGGAAAACAATCAATTGCCTTTCTTAAATTTAATGATCGTAAGACAAAATGGCAATGTAAAATATGGAGTCTACAGAAAACCTACTCACACAGATAATTACATAAAATGCAACAATTCTCTGTCACATAAATTAGCAGCTCTTAGAAGTTTGATTCATAGAGTTAACAGCATACATTTAGATCAAAAACAATATAATGAGGAATTTACATATTTTTTAAATACAGCACAAAAATGGTTTTAATCCAAACTCAACCAAAAAATAATCAATTGGAACTATAAGCAAAAGAAATTAAAACAGATCACCACGGCCGGGTTTTTCATGTTGACTCTATCAGAAACCTTAGCCTATATATGGCTAGTATGAAGAAATGATTAATATCCATCAATTAACTAAAATACTAAAATCATTGTCAACAAATTTGAACTTACATGGGAAAACATTTTTATTATAAAAAACATTACACATATTCTAAATTTTGATGTACCATCAGTGAGTGGTCTATTGAACTTTTGTCAAAAATCTTCTGAGGGAGGGAGCCAATTACAAGAGATCCAGACAACAACCAACTGTGATGAGTCACTAATCAGCTGAGAATGAGACTGCTACAGTCTCAGATGTTCCTGATTTTTTAAACGGACATTAGTTATGTTACAAGTTGTAAAAGGTATGACTCAATTTTAATCTTTATACATGAAATTAGCTTCACTGTTAACAATGCTTTTAATTATAACTATTCAAGTTCCTCATATTTGTATTTCTGCTTTCATTTTTCTTCTTAACCATTCTTATAACTATCATCTTGCTTCACATCTTTTCCTATTTCTTCTCCCACACTTTCTGTCTCCATACTGCTAGTTCTCAGCAGTTTGTCAAATAAGAAAATGTAGCAGTTTCGAAAACGTTCCTGATTTTGTAAAAGGACGTGAGTAAAGTTACAAGTTTTAAAAGGTATGACTCAATTTTAGTCTTTATACATAATAAAATGTACTTTCTTTTTGTCTACATAATTCACATATTCCTTTTTTACTGCCTCTTAGACCTCTTAAGTACATTGATGCTGTTCTTATCCAAGCTATTCCTTCCTCTCCTAACACATTGGTCTACATATTTTTCCCTTCCTCATTCTTTCTTTATTGACCTTTAGAAATATAGTGCTTTTATATTTTCTAGCCCTCTCCATATTTATTGTCCTTCTATATCCTCCATTCTGGTTCCATTTTCCATACTACATTCCTATTTTCTAGTTCCATATTTCTTCCCTAGCTTTTTCCACTTCTGACCACCATCTATTTCTGTTTCCCATTCTTTTTTGTTGATTCATGCATACCTTTAAAATTTCATCTTCTTCCTTTGTCAGGCATATGTACCAAAATGTAAGACTGTTTCAATTATTTCAATCATCTTTTCTTCTGGTTTACCCTAATTCTACTAAGAGCACTTCTCCTGGAGCTGATGTAGGTAGTCTGGGCATCTCTTTAGCAAATTGTTGTATAGTTTATTCTATTTTATTACTTTTGACATCCCCCATATTTCTACAGCATGCATCATCTTTCTCTTTAAAAATTTGCTTGACATATCAAGTGTGAATATGCATATTCTTCTTCCTGACATTGCTTCCTTTCTCTTGGCTACCAACATCCTGCCATGTGCTTCACATTTTCCGTTATTGTTTACCCTTAGTCCTAGGTACTCAAAATTCTTTCACAACTTCTATGTTGCCCTATTAAAAACCACCACTTTTGATTTTTTGTATTTAGTTTAATTCCCTAATCTTTGCAAAATGTTTGTATTTTATTTACTGCTGAATTTTTGACCTGCTTATTATATTACTTGATTATTAAGCTTCTTTTGTTTCAGATTTCAAATTATGTATTGGAAGTTCATGCTCGTGACAGTGGTGTTCCTGTTCTGTCAAGTTTTGTGATGGTCAATATCGAGATATCTGATGCAAATGATAATCCTCCCATCTTCTCACAAACAAACTACACTGCCATAATACAGGTGAGAGGAAAAGAATGTTACTTAGGATTATTATTCAAGGTATGAAGGTTAAATATGTTATATCTGTTTTGAGAAATTTAGTAATAGTGACATCAAGATTAATCGCAAAAACTATTTGTAGTTGTTAAATTATAGATGAGTCATATTTATTACACATCGCCTTCACTTACGTACCTAATTTGAGGACATGTTTCACGAACCATCGTTCGCATCGTCGGCTCTTATGCGACTAAAGCTTGATCCAGTCTACCCCTCAGCCAGCAAGAATATCAAAAAGAATACCATCAAATCTTAAAAACTGCAATTAAAAATGGATATGGAAAAGGCCTTGTAGATAAAAATCTAAAATCATTCAAACTTCAAAAAGGATTAAAACAGATCACAGCTCTTTCACCAATAAAACAAGAAATTAGATTTGCTAAATTTATTTACCGCCCCTGGGCCACAAAAAAGTTCCAAAAAGTATACAAGAAATACAATATAACATTGGCACCAAAAAATAATTACAACATTAAAAACCTACTTAACAGTAATAATACTGATAAGATAAAACCAGAAGAATAGTCAGGCATTTACAAGATTAAGTGTAAAGACTGTGAAAAAATTTACATAGGGAGGGCAAAAAGAAACATAGGCACTAGAAAAAAAGAACATTTTAGGTACTTAAGATACAAAAATATTGATAAGTTCGCAATAGCAGCTTGTTTCTAGTCTGAAAATCATGAAATTGAAGATAGCACCAAATTACTAAAATACGTACAAAAACCTAGTGAACTCGTCATATGGGAAAGAATATACATAGAAAAACATAAAAACCAACTAATGAATTTTGAAATCCCACCAGAAGATAACCCCACATTTAAATTCATCACAAAATCAACAGATGGCAGCAGCAACTCCAGAACTACCCACACCACTGGATCAAGCTTTAGTCGCATAAGAGCCGACGATGCGAATGATGGTTCGCGAAACATGTCCTCAAATTAGGTACGTAAAGAGAAGGTGATGTGTAATAAATACGACTCATCTATAATTTAATAATTATTTCGCTTCACTGTGGTGTTCCAATACAGGTAAATTTCGATATATTTGTAGTTGGTTTATTTATATCCCTCACTTACTTTTTTATATTATTTAGAAACTAGTTTCAAAGGCAATCACCTCCATTTTCAATCTCTTTCCAACTGGCATCTGTTGTTGTCTGCTCTCTCTCTCTCTCTCTCTCTCTCTCTCTCTCTCTCTCTCTCTCTCTCTCTCTCTCTCTCTCTCTCTCTCTCTCTCTCTGGTGGTGGAACTATAAACTTTTTTGTCAAATTTTCTACTGGTGGGATTTCAAAGTTCATTATGCGATCCTTATTTTTCCATATGAATATGTTTTCCCATGTTGTCAATTTATTTTGATTTATCACTCCTTTTAATTATTTTAGATTTGGATGTCATGATTTTCATTCCAAAAATGAAATGCTACTGCTGACTTATCTTCTTGTTTCAATCTGATGTTTCTAAAGTGCTCTTTGACTCTGGTTTTTCGATTTCTTTTACTTTGACCTATGTATTTTTCACAATTCTTACAACTTATTTGGTATATTCCAAATCTGTTAACTGATGGTATTTCATTTTTTGTTTTTGAATTTAGCAATTTTATAACTGAGTGTCCATTAGTAGGTGCCAAGATTATATTTTGTTCCTTGAAGATCTTTTTAAATTTATTAAATGTTTTTGGGTGATACGACAGCATAACTCATAAAAATGTTGCTTACTCAGCTAAACTCAGCAATAGGAATTCTTGTGATTTTTTGCACAATGTGATCTCTAAAGTTCCTTTAGTGTGCATGGATTAGAATGATTCATTATGGCTTTCAAAGAAACCAATAAATAAATATTGCAACTCATTAGGTGTGGGGAATAAGGGCACTACAATTCAATACTTAAAATTCTCTCATGTAACAAATTCTTATTTCATAAAGATTGAGAAGTCATATGTGCTGTTACAAAATGTTGTTGGAAGCAAGCATAAAATTTTCTTCTCCTTTCAAGTGATCAAAATAATAGTGTTAAACATAGTCTCCAACATAACTCTGCATTAATTGTTCCATTATAGAAAATGAGCACTATTATTCTTCTAGCACTTATTGTACACCACACTACAATTTTCAGGACTTGGTGAAGCATTTCATGCACTAACACAGGTTTTTCTGAAGCCCACTATTAATGTTGTGAGTGTTAACACATCCTTTTGGGTGACACTAAGATTCTTCATAGAAAAATAAAGCTATGAGTTACTGAAAACGCTTTCTACAGATCATAAAAACCAATTCTAATAATCCACTCGCTTAGCAAGTTCATTTTGTTTCAGTGCTTGCTCTCATATATAGCAATAGGGTTTCAGTTTTAATAGATGTATAGCATTTCTTGCAGAAGACAGAGATATACCAGTTTGTTGAGCTAATTTATTTTGTAATTTTTGAAATAACCACCTTAAAATTGGCTCCAATTTCATCTAGTTAATTTTCTTTTAAAACTGCTCTTCACTTGGAATCTTGTCTAACACCAATCCAAAGCTGCAGATTTATTGATGGTTACATGTGTAGTTTTTCTTGCAGGAGGCACAGAGTTTGCAAATCTTTCAGGAAACTCCCTTTACACACATGAGCAGCAGATTTGAGTTCGAAGCTAGCTTTGCACATATACATTCTCCACAAATAAGTGACAAGCTATGTTTACTGTAGTACTAGAGACACCTTACTGACTAGAACTGATGCAATAACACCAGTAAGACACGCATTCAGTGCACTTTTAAGTAGGAATTGACAGTCCAACTTGAGGGAATAGCAAAGGAGAAAAAAATCTGCTAATGGTTACCATATAACCACCTTATATGTTAGAACCACACATTGTTTTAAATTTAAAACATTACAAGTTACGTGTTAATCTTGTTTTCTGCAGGAGGATAAACCCCTGGGCCATACTGTCCTGAAGTTTTCAGTAACTGATGCAGATACTTCACCAAATGCAGCACCTTACACTTTTGACATTCGCTCAGGGAACGAAGGTGGTGCTTTTAGACTTGAACAAGATGGAATATTAAGAACTGCTATGAGGTTCAGCCACAAGCATAAAGACAACTACCTGTTGCATATACGTGTGTTTGACAATGGAACACCACCACTTTACTCTGACACTTGGGTTGTTGTAAAGGTAAGCTAGTATTTTCACTTTGAAGAGAGATTCAGTGAAATTCAAATGTAAAAATATAACATATCTTCATCAAATGGGAAGCCTCTGAAAAATTATAGAGATAAAAATAAGCATAAAAATGTACACCCATATTCTCTATTTCACTTCTTTTTGCAATTGTAATTATTATGTGGTGTGTTTATATATATATAATAATATTTTACATATTTATTAATTATTTATTAATTATTTAAACATTGTTAACTTTTCACACAAAAATGGCCAAACTGCTTTTCATGAAAGTTGGTATATAATGTACCTTAAGTTCCTTTTGGAATATTAGCTATATAACATCTTAATTACGTTTTAGGTAGCTGGCAGTAAAAATAGAGCTTCTAACACAAATCAAAAGTTCTACTTTATAACACTAGAGTGATATTTTTTGTATTATTCCACTGTTATCAACTTTGGTTTAAAGTCAAATCACATGCCTATTCCCTGTGCATTTTCAAATATTTGATAAATCAACTTGGTTTGATTAGATGTACCATTATGCCTTTTTGTATGATTAATTTCTCATGGTGGTCACATTATCTATTTACATTGCAAATTTTCATACTTCAGTTTATCACAAAGCATAATGTAGTTAACTGCTTTTTGTGTTGGCTGCCTTGTACTTTCTTTAATCTGAATTTTTATTCATTTATCTATGACCCGAATAATAAAAGAAAGCAGTGACAGTAACAAATTCTAATATTGGATGAATATTCTGGAAGCTGCTGATAGGGTATCAGTGGAACTGGTACCAAAAAAGTGCTAGAAAACAGCATGATATAGCATCTAATTGCTTTACTGAGTGGTGTAAGGTATGCACTGTTAACAAATCATTAAACTTGTGGCATATGTACTTTGATATTGCCGTAAATGTCATTTTATTAGTTGCATATAAAATATAGTATTTGTTATTATTTTACAAATGTCAGGGCTGCCTATAAAGTCACATATGTTTAAAGTGCATTGCTACTTTCAGCCTACACTGATTTTGCAAACATTCCTAATATATGTTGCTGATTATCCAGGTTTTTTCAGAACATTTCATAACCAAAGTCTATAATCATAATATTTCTCAGAAGTTATTTTATTTGCATAATTTCAGTAGAATGAATATTTAAGTAGCCTCTGATATGACCATAGAAGTTATAGCTGGCTATGTGAATAAAACATTTAAAAAAGTAAGATATTATACCAGTTTATCACTAATATTATTTCCAAATGCCACAATTTCCTTATGTATATACCACAAGAAACCATGTGGTACAAATCTCATTGCAAGTATAAAGAAGAGAAACAGATTTGTAGATTGTTAAACGTGTTCTGGCATTTTAATTTTAATAAACACCACATAAAAAGCAATACTGATTTTCAAAATGCTGCACAAATATATGCAGATAAAATAGAAGGGATATAAGGGACGTTAGGGAAGATAAACAGAGATGAAGGAGAGATGTGAGAATATAAGAGAGGTAGGGAAACAGAAGAATATTCATATTTAATATAATAGTGTGGCCTAAGGTGGAAGTCCTGCTAGTTATCAGCAGGGCTAGGATTTATTTGTACCAACAAGTGTCAAAATATGTACATATATATGTAGTAAAAATGTCAAAATATGTGCATATATATGTACTAAAAATTTCAAAATATGTACATGATGTGCTAAAATGTCGAATTACGTATATATAATGCACACATATTTGGTAAAATAGAACATATAAAAATACATTACAAATACTGGATTCATAAATTAAATTATTCAATTTGTTTATCCTTTCACTTGTATTTATTCATTATTTCTGCTAGAATAATATGCCACAAAATGTTTTAAATTTTCAAACTTGAAGCTTCTCCTGTTGTCTCGCAAAAGTGATTTATATTGGCTGAAGCTTCGTTCTACTGCACGTGAAGTGATTGGAGCGTGTTTAAAATTCAGTATGTCAGCAGGAGATATATGTGATTGTAGTTTTATATTTGATGAACCACTTAAGATTGCACTTATTTTGCACATTTCCTCAAAGCATGAATTTTGTAAAAACACGTCCACTACACTTGACAAGATCAGCTAAATCTCCACATGCACATTTGAGTTCATTAATCATTTTTTTTTTTTTTTTTCAGAATATCAATGTTTTCAGGTAATGTGAGATTATTATTTTGTAGTTTCTGAATTGTTTTTGTTATATTACAAAAATTTGATTGAATGTAACACAAATCATTTTTCACACAGTCATCACTCAACAAGGATTTGAGAATGTTAATAGAGGCAGCACTTTCCGAATTAAAAAGATCCACCACACTCTTGATGGCTTCATAGTTCTTCAAGTAATACTCCACAGCATCCAACCATGTACCCCATCTGGTTAGTACTGGTCGCGGTGGCAGAGGTGCATTGGGATACATTTCCTTCAAGAGTTGAATTCTGCAAACACTTTCTTTCCACAAGAAAATAATTGGTCCACTTTTGGAAAATTTACCCTGATTGTTTCTGCAATACGATGTAAGGCATGCACTGTACAGGTTAAGTAGATCATTTTCGGAAATAAAACCCTTAAAGCTTCCGCTGCTTAAATCATGTAGGAAGCTGCATCAGTCAAAAGTAGCAAAACTCGGTCATGTTTAATACCACTAGGCCACAGAACACCCATTGCATCGTTAAATAATTTTGCAACTGTCGATACATTGTCCTTCTACGTCTGTAGTTTCATCTACTGATACCCAGATGGAATTTTCACCTATCTCCATTCTTATCTTCTCCAGAGTTTCTTGATACACCACTTCACAATAATGTTTACGTAACGTTGACTGATCCAGAATGTTGTGAGTAGTATATTTCTTTAGAAACTGTCGCAATGATGGACTGTTGACTTTCCAAAGAGGTATATCAGATCCGATGAGGCCACAGCAGAGATTAGTGTTGAATTCAGCATGTTTACTTGTTGTGGGTTGCGTCATAAAAGTTTGATGAAATCCGGTTTGTCTTTTCTTGCCAGCTTGGTGTTTTGTGGTAGAAATATGTTGATTAATTAAAAATTGCTGTTTTGAGTTCACATTAGTCTGACATGTATTGCAGAATAACACTTTTCCATCTGTTGAAAATCCTTCATCTTTGAACTCGGTAACATAATTTTTTAACTTCGCAATTGTAGATCTTGCTTCTTTAGGCATTTTAGAACCAGACCAGTTTAACAGATAAACACTGACTGAAACGGTGGGTTGATTCTGAATTTGAGGAAAAGATTTACAGCTACATGTGACACCAACATTTGGAAAGAGAAAGAAATACTTGCCATCTCTTTCTAGGCTAGAAAAACCTGTGGCGGATGATACTACTTCCTCTGTCCCATTCTCCAAATTTGGTTCTTGATCTTCCTCAGGAACAATATAAATCACTAGAAAATATGTTTTATAGATACTCCTGGTAAAAAAAAAAGTCCAACAAATTTTTAAATTCTAAAAAGCGTTTAGTACGTTAACATCCAATGCTTCCAGAGTAACGCCAGTGATGTCTCCTTGCCCTCATACCAGCGGAGGTAATTAGTGAGTACAATTGGACTTTAACTGGGACCACTTAAAGGTGGAAAATGCAGGGATTCCCATAAATCATTATATACAAAGGTAGTAGAAAAAGTGCCTAATTATATGTACCTTGTACCCTATTGTAACTGTAAGCTTATCCTTATTACCACATTTTTGTCACGAAAACAAAAATTCTGTATAGTTTTTCTCTTAAGAGTAATATATGTACAAATATTGCATTAAAATCACTAAATATGGACAAATATTAATTTTACATATAAATATGTACTAATGTCAAAAATATGGAAACATATGTAACATAATCTCAGAAACTATTTGTAGTTGGTTTATTAATACTCGTCACTTACTTGTTTATATTTATGGCCAGTTGGAAAGAGATTGAAAATGGAGGCGAATGCCAACTAGTCTCTCATAAATATAAACAAGTAAGTGACGAGTATTAATAAACCAACTACAAATAGTTTCTGAGATTAATTTTGACGTCACTGTTACTAAATTCCTCCAAACACATATATGTAAAATAAATTTGTTTAATTTGAATAGAGGACAACATGATCGATGGACACCAGTTAAAAAAATGAGTCTATCAGTGAAATTAAGGAATATTTCAAAGTATAAACTTGAAAGAAGCATAGGGACAGTGAAGCACAAATTAGTACAAAAGTGAATCGAGAATATATTGACACATTGCTTCACTCACACTGTGGGAAAAAAAAAAAAAAAAAAAAAAAAAAAAAAAAAAAAAAAAAAAAAAAAAAAAAAACAGTGTGAGTGAAGCAATGTGTCAATATATTCTCGATTCACTTTTGTACTAAGGAATATTTATTTACATATAAATCCTAGCCCTGGTTATCAGTGAAAAGTTATTCCTTGAAATTTACCGAATAGAAAGAGAGACGGTGCGGGAACCAAGAACACACTTACAAGAATACATTGTCACTGTTGTGGTCGTTAAGCTTCCCTTGAAATTTGCATGCGGCTTATTTAATGTGTACACCTTGATAATGACTGCAGCTCAGAAACTAAATGAAATTACACCATTTTTTTATTTATTTTATTTTCTTTTTTTTATTTCATATAACTGTTTTGTTTATACTCTTCTACAATTATCTAGAGATTTACTACATTTTTAGTTTACATACAAAACTATAAAAATATCAATGTATTTTATAAGCATGTCTCTACTACTTAACTTTCATAAGTATAGAGGAAATATTGCCTTCCGCTTAAAAATTTGGTATAGATATTTCATTGAAAATACAATGTTTTGAGGCTTCCTGAATCAAAAAAGAAAAAGAGAAAAACATTTTTAAAACAAAACTCTGTATGCACACATAACTTAAAAAAAAGTGTAAATACCAGACTTGGAATTTGAGTTCTGTTCCTTTCAAGGATGTAACATGAAGATATTAAAAAAAAAAAAAAAAAAAAATCCCCTCCTCCCCAACTAACCTTTACTGATTTTTTTATTTTCCCAAAAATGATACCAATAATTTTGTCTGAAATATTATGTGTTAAGATATTTGCATGTAAATAGCACATATATCTTGAATTCTGTAGGGATAGCTTGTAGAATTGTGAGTGCCTTTTTATACAGTGGTATACTGTAAATGGATAGACCAAATCTACTACACAAAACATGTGGATCTTATTAAAGGAGACCGTTTACATCCAAGATTTTTGTGACATCAAAGAGATAATTCTTTATATTGATTTGAATTTTAAATTCTTCAGTTCTTCTGAGTACTAAATCACTATTTTTTCTCATAATCAGTCAAAGAATGTAGAATTTTAAATCCATCACATAGCAATCGGCTTTTTTAAAATGTGACTCACTTTAAATATATCTCTGTACCTATGATACATTTAAATGTGTAATGAAAGCTTATCTCAATAACTAAGATGTAGATAGAAGCTTTTGAAAGAGTTGTTTTAGTGGATGAGTGAGTAAAGAAAATAATTTGAATGTAGCATATAGAGTTTTGTTAAATTTGAATTCAGGAGATGTAGAGGTTTACAGAGGGATGCACTGTTGACAGGGTACTGTAGAATCATTGTTTTACTCAATATTAATATGAGTACTTACTGATTTTTAAAAGTTCACAAGTTTACATTTGCATTTGAATAGCTGTGAAACATAAAGCAAATTATGTGGCTAAATGTAACCAAGGATATCTTTTTTACATTTTAAGGTTATCGAAGAGTCGCAGTATCCACCAGTGATCACACCACTAGAGATATCAATAAACTCATACTTAGATGAGTTTGCAGGAGGAATTATTGGAAAAATTCATGCCACAGATCAAGATCAATATGATAGTCTGACATTTGGTCTAGCTGATACAACAGTGGGCAGTGTAAGCCCCTTGGTACTTAATCCAGCTTCAGAACTTTTTGAGATTGATCGCCTGGATGGAACCTTGGTAGCACTCCCCCGCCTGGATGTTGGGGATTATAGAGTGAATATTACCGTCTCTGATGGCAAGTTCACATCTCATGCTATCATTAAAGTTACAGTGGAGCTCATAACAGATGAGATGCTGCAGCATTCAATAATTGTACGCTTCCGAGATGTCAGTCCTTCTGAGTTTGTTCTGAGTCGTCGCAAAGGATTCATTAGAGCTGTGAGGAATGCTCTTAGTGCAAGACTGAAGGATGTTATAATCATCAGTGTTCAGCCATCATCTCTCTTGGAGTCAGCAAATGGAAGATCAGCACGACAAGCTGCTAGTCATGATCTAGATGTACTGTTTGCTGTGAGGAAACCTCAGCAGGCTATGGCACCAAGTTTGGGCTATCATTCAGCAGATACCATTCGCAAGGCTCTCACACAACATCTGGAAGCTCTTGAACAGTCAACTGGTCTGGTTGTTGAAGAGATAGTAAGAGATAAATGCACAGCAACTTATTGCTCTTATGGTGAATGCAGAGATCGTATTGTTCTAGATACAACTGCATCTACAACTCCTATTGCAACAGATGTCACAAGTTTTGTTTCACCAAGGCATCTCCACCATGTCCAATGTGATTGTAAGGAAGGCTATGCAGGTAAGTTTTTTGCAGTAATGAATAGATTAGTAGTAAAAAAAAAATCTTATTTTGGAATGGTTGGAGAATAGAACTACTACAATAAATGCAGTAGCCAGTAGTACAGTTCCAAAGTACAGATGTGTTTTTTAGATGTTGCGCATGACCTTGCTCGGACGTGTGCGAGTGACGTCATGTGAATCAATGGTAGGGGAAAGATCTCTGCTTTCACCAGCAGATTGCTGATAAAGCTGATGGGTAAGATGGCAGATGACTAACCCGACACCCCTTTTTCTTCCAAATAAACAAGTGGACTTGACCATAAACTACTGCACAACATTACGTCATACACCACGTCTAAAAAGTACATCTGTAAGTCCTCCAACTTTGCATTAATATGATCATGTGTAGTGTTATAATCTGTACCAGAGATAAACACATTGCTCGCAGCAAGTCATTTGCATTGCAATATAACAGGTACATGTATCTATCATGTGGATGTTGGAAATATTCTTACTTTAGTGCTTCCAAGTTCTAGTTGCTGGGAACATCCATAAGAAATCTTGGAAATGAGATTTCAATATACCATTGAACTCTTATACCTGAGTGGCTATTTTGCATAATAGGCTCCAGTTATGGTTTTGCCTTTTTTCAGGTAGTCTTTGAGGATTATTCCCAGAGAATACCAAAAAACAGTGGTCATCACCTTACCAGCTGACAAAATGGTCCTTCCCTTCTTTGGTGCACTTTCACCAGCCTTTGTCCATTGTTTTGACTGCTGTTTTGACTCTGGTATGTAATGATGGATCCAAGTTTCATCCATGACCACAAATCGGCGCAAAAAGTCCAGCGGATTGCCATTAAACATCTCCAGACACTTGGTAGAAGTGTTCTTTCAGTTGCGCTTTTGGTCGACTGAGAGCAATCGCAGCACCCATCTTGCACGTAGCTTTATCATTGCCAGTTTGATGCAGGATGTTGTGCACTTGCTCAGTTAAGATGCCTATAGTCTCAGCAATCTCACAAATTTTGATTCGGCAGTCTTGTATAACCAGATCATGGATGTTTTCAATGGTGTCCTGTGTGGTGTCCTCAATTGGGCAACCAGAGCATGATTCACCTTCGGTGCTTCCACAACCACATTTAAATTCATTGATCTAAAAGTAAATGGTCTTCAGTGGTGGTGCAGAGTCCGCATGAACTTCATCCAATTCAGTTTCAACTTGTGTAGCTGTCCAGCCCTTCAAATTCAAATGTTAATAACAGCATAAAACTCTGTTTTTTCCATTTTCAATCACAGCTATCTGACCAGCTCAGATGGCTGTCAGCAGTAAACTGTATATTGTAACACATTCAAATTTTCTGTAAAATCTTTTGAATAATGAAGCTTACCACCCACAAAGTTGCAACAAAAAATTTCCATCCCTTCATGGATATTTATCGGCCTTATCAAACGACCCTCATATTTACTGGAACTTTCAGAACTCGTACTTAAAAATAACCATTTTTCCTAGCTCTGGAACAAACTAGCATGGCAATATTGTACTACAAGTTTTTGAATTGAAATGCAGTATATTCTTGAGCAGAGTTCACTTTGGGAAAGAGAAATTATAATATCATAAAATGATATAAAAGTTTGAGAGAAACTATTTGTTTACTTTTTCATTCTCCTTCTTTTTTCTTTATTGCACCTTAAACTGTATCACTACATTAAATTAAACATACATAGGGCATTTATAAGTAATCAGTTATGCTAGCAAAAAGTCAAAACAGAATGCATACATTTCTGATTTGCAACTCATTATCAAAAAGTGACAGAAGTCCATTTGTACATTGTAATTTAGTACTACACTTAGGTTACCGGAAATTTGAAGTTTTGACATAACTGCTGAAACAGAACCAGCTGTCTCTCTATTTAAAGATAAACACAAAAGGTTTTAAAAATGAATTTGGTTTAAGAAACAAGAAACTAAAAACAGTTATGTGTTGTCGCTCGATTTGTGTATTAAAAGTAATAATATTTCATAAAATGTTTGTTGTTGGTTTTTATCCTACTACGTAATTTATATTTTAATTTTGAGGTACTAATTTCATGAGCTGTTGCTTCCATTTCCAGTCTCAAAGGTTTGACCGTTGTCTGTTGTTGTTACCTGCAATCTTCTATCTGGGGTGGAGCAATGAACTTCAGCAATTTGATAAAGTAGTTTATTGTTCCACCACCACATGGAAGACTGCAGAAGACTACCAAATTAACTGCAAAACAACTGCAACAAAATTTATAGTGGAAAAACAAAAAGGAAACTGAACACAAGGCAAAGGAAAACCTCCAGAAACTAAAGTACAAACAAGAAGGAAAATCATCCGCGGGAGTGCACTTCTTGCTAGAAAACCACGAAATCAATCCTAAACCTACACTTTTAAAAATTATCTCAAATTTGAAACACTAACAATCTGGAAGAACATTTTAAATTGAAGCTTCAAACTTTTGATTCACCTCAGCAAGAAATTACTTGAAAAGACACCAAAGGATAACAGTGCGCTAATTTCCAACACCAAGCTCCAATAGTTTGCATTAGATTGAGGATGGGAACAATCAAGCTCTTGAAATATTCCATTTTTTAAAACAAGTGATGTAGTAAATAAATATTAAAAGCAGAAGCATTATTAACAGTGAAGTATTCTTCATATTTGAGTTTGATTTATGAGTCACTATGTTTACACTCTAACTTCACTTACTTGTTGTTTTATAAGATCATTCGATCTCATCCTCAGCTGTTTGGTGATGAGTCACCAAACAGCTGAGGATGAGATCGAATGATCTTGAAAACGTTTCAATTATAAAACAACAAGTAAGTGAAGTTAGAGTGTAAACATAGTGACTCATAAATCAAACTCAAAAGTGATGTAGTGTCAGTAAATCAACTCATTTATAGTATCTAGAAATTGTACATTACTGTATTTAAAACTTCTAACAAAGTTGTTCACAGTAGATAATGTTTCTGTTTGCCAAAAGAGTACTTTTAATAATTAAAACATTTTGTCTTTTTTAGGAGATCGTTGTGAGATTATAGTGAATGAATGCGCTCGTCAGCCTTGCCCTTCTTTTAAAGTGTGCATTCCGGATGCCTCAGTGCAAGGATATTCTTGTCAATGCCAAGAAGGTTTTGCAGGATCAACGTGTGAAATTGATATTTCAAAATGCCATGATGAATCTTGTTACATTCCACGTAATCCAGTCTCATTCAGTGGGAAAAGCTATGCTCAATATCGAATTGACAAATCTCTGGCCAAGAAGACACTTGAAGATCAGCTTAGTCTTTCGCTTAGAATCCGTACAATGCAACCTACTGGAAATCTGATGTATGCTGCTGGAAAAGTGGACTACAATATTCTGGAGGTGAGTGACATTTAAGTATGTAATTTTAAGTTATCAATTTTTTTCCATTAGTGTTTATAAGACCAGCAGATTTAGAAATGTTAATCTGATTTCTGTAGCCAAAAATATGAATCAAATAATACTGTAAAATTTATCTTCATTTCAAATAGTTTTTCTCTGGCTGTGCAAAAAGAATGTATGTGGGTTGCATATGTGAGAGAGAGAGTCAAAAACAAAAATTTGGGTAAAGTTAGTATATATTTATCGTTTGATGTTAAATCACTTTCCCAGCATACCAGTAAAACAACTCCCACCGTTGATAGAAAAATGGCCCAAATCACTGGGAATGTCATCACCTAAAATTTCAGATTACGTCGAACCAACCAAATTATGCATAGAACAAAATTTCTTCCACTTTCAAACAAAATATTTCCACGAATCTTCTGGTTTAGCAATGGGCAACCCCCTATCACCCTTCCTGGCCGATCTGTACATGAGTGCATTAGATATAAGGATCACCAAAGGTTTCCCTTGGATGTTCAAACTCTGGCAACAATATGTAGATGACATCTTTGCAATTGTACTAAAAAAGAACACAACAGTGAGGCACTAAAACTTTCAAATATCCAAGAAAAAAGCATCTAGTTCACTGTAGAAATAGAAAAAAGACAAGTATTTACCATTTTTGGATCTAAAAATAATGAGAAATAAAAACAGACTAAACTTTGGCATTTACTTAAAAACCAACACAGACAGACAACTACATGAAAGCTAATGGCTACAACCCAAGAGCCCACAAACAGGCAATCTTCAATAGTTTAACACACAGACTGGTCAACATCCCTCTCACAGCAGAAGAATACAACAAAATTATTGAAATAGCTCAAAAAATGACTTTTCCAAATCATTAGTAGACAAAAAAGTGAACTTAGCGAAAAAGAAGAAGCTAATAAAGGAAACCACAACCCTCTCAGCTACAGAAACTAATATGGTTTTCAAAAAATTCACTTACCATCCATGGGCCTTTGCTAAATTCAAAAAAGTCTTCAAAAAAACAAAACATTTAACTAGCACCAGTCAACCATTACTCCTTAAAAAACCTAATTTGCTCAAACATTAAAGATGCCATTCCATCTAACAAAAAATCTGGTGTATATCAAATTGAATGCTGTGACTGTAGTCAAATTTATATTGGAAAAACCAAAAGAAATTTAGAAACAAGAGCAAAGAACACTTTTGGAACATAAAATACAAACAATTAGAAAAATCACAGTTGCCACGCATTTTTGGGGAAAAAACCACAACATAAATCCAGAATCAAAACTACTAAAACATACATCAGGAAAACAAGAACTGTCCACATGGGAACAAATCTTCATTTCAAAAAATAGGAAAAAAGTATTCAATTTCGACATCCCCAGAAAGATTTGTTCAGCAAGTTCCTCGAACCGCCACCAGAGGAGACTTATGACAAAATATTGCCAGCTACACCACTGAGAATCAGTCGATGTCTGGTTGACGATGGAGGCAAATAGTCTGAAACATTAAATTAATTGGGAGTCGATTAATGACACTAAACAACACTTACTTTTAAATTTTCCCGGAACTAGTTTCAGAGGCCTTCCCTCTATCCTCAGCCGGACATCATTAATCGACTCCCAATAAATTTAATTTATACAACAACACTGTTTTCAACACTTCCATGAAAGGAGTCTGAAACATGTTCTGGGAACATTTAAAAGTAAGTGTTATTTAATGTCATTAATCGACTCCCTTTAAATTTATTACAACAACACTGTTTTCAACACTTCCAAGAAAGGAATTATATAAGTAGATTATTTATAGATAACCCTGATTTCTGCCTGTAGTATTTACCATTAAAGCTGAAGAAGTTTTTCTCAATGCTTAGGTTTGTTAATGAGATGCATTCTTCTTCTTCTACTGTTTCCATTTCTATTATAGGTAGCCATTTTTTTAACAGTGTCCAATTTTTCTATTGGTATGCTTGGGAATAATGATGTGGCATCAAATGGAACCATTCTGTCATATTTGTCTAACTTTATGTCTTCAGTTTTTTTCTGCAAAGTCTAAAGAATTTTTTAAATTTGCACTTTCAAACTTTGGAAAGCTATTGAATTTGTTTATTAACCATTAGGCCAAATTATATGTGGGGAAATTTATACTACTAGTAATAGATCTCATAGCTTTTCTGGTTTTACATATTTTTGGTAACTCATATATTCTGGATAATATTGGATTACATACTCTAATTTTGTGTAATTCTTTATTATTGATTAATTTGCTTCCTTTTACAGTTTTATTTTTAGATTTAATGCAATAATTTAATGAGTTGGTTTGCACTTTTTTGTAATTACTATCGTTTAGTAGCTCTTCCATCCTCTTTGTGTGTTCTGCTTTTTACAAGTCTGGTTTTCTGCTTTTTACTAGTTTATCCCCCTTATCTGCTTTAGTGTTAGTGCAGGACATCAACATTTTTATAGCAGTATTTTTAAAGTCCAATTTAGTGCATGTGTCACACATCATGAAATGCAGACCACATTGGTAATCAACTTCATGTAAACTGATAGCTGACTAGGGAGTTGAATCAGATTTAAAAGATCCAGTGCCATTACTGAGGAATGAACCATGAATCCTCTGTTCATCCTCTACCACAGAACTACTATGAGTGATATTTATTTAGTAATGACATATACAGCATCTCTTTTCCTTTTTAATTGCATGTAAATATTGCTTGGACAATACAATGCTTGTTTCAGTACCAACATTTCCTCTCTATTTTACCTAGTTTCATAGTAATGTAATTCATTTATGTGACTATTTGTGTCTTGCAGATTGTGAATGGCGTGGTGCAATATCGCTTTGATCTGGGTAGTGGAGAAGGAATGGTGCGTGTCAGCAGTGTGTATGTTAGTGATGGACAATGGCATGAAATACGGCTAGAAAGAGAAAGCAATACAGCCCGTGTTACAGTGGATGGGCGGCATGTTAGTCATGGATCTGCACCTGGAGCAAATGATGTCTTAAATTTGCAGTCAGATGATCTTTATTTGGGAGCAGAAGTTCGGCAGCACCCAACCATCCTTGGTTTTGAAGATGTTCAGCGTGGTTTCCGAGGTTGCATGGATGATGTTCGTGTGGCAAGAGTGTCAGTTCCTCTACACATGAGTGGTGCAAGTAGCGTAGCTGTGCTTCGCCGATTTGCCAATGTGGAATTCAGCTGTGATCCTGTTACTGTTTTAGCTCCACCTGGTGTTTGTGGCTCTCAGCCATGCCTCAATGGTGGCACTTGTATAGATGCTGGAGGTGATGCATTTGAATGTCACTGCCATGTACGTTTTGCTGGCATTGCATGCGAGATTGATACAGATCCTTGTGCATCATCCCCATGCTTGTATGGTGGGAGGTGTCAGAAAGTGGCTGATGTTGGAGATTATGCCTGTGAATGTCCACCCAGACTTGTTGGTAAACGTTGCGAATTTGGCCGTTACTGCAGCCCCAATCCATGTCGCCATGGGGGAGTATGTGAGGAAGGAGATATTGGACCAATATGCAAATGTCGTGGTTTCACTGGAGAGCTATGTTCTGTTGATGTTAATGAATGTGAAGCAACTCCATGTCTAAATGGTGCCACATGTGTCAATGAACCAGGAAGTTACAGGTATGGTTTATAGAAAATAATTAAAGTTTTGAATCCGTACACAAACTTAATTATTGTAGACTGTAAAGTTTCCAAACATTTTGTTCTCAGTTGCAATGCACATTTTCACTGAAGTTTACTCTTTTAAGGCTAGTAGCCTACCTAAACAGAGACAAGCAGTCACCCATCATCCCACCATGAAACAGCACTGCCACTCACCACATCAGTCATTGCTGACCTCTTCAAGAGTAAACAAAAAGACTTTCTACTAAAAATGTTCACTGCAGACATGAACAAAATGTTTGAAGTTAGAAGAAATTCCAATATATCACAGCCTGTTAGCCCAGAAAGAAAATGTACAGTATATATAATGTTTACTGTTGTTTATTACTATTTTCACTTTTTAATTCATAAGCTTTCTGTTTTTCTTAAAGCAAAAGGATGTAGCATGCATTAAGGAACCATCTATTTTTCCTTTCTTTAGTTTTACTTTTGGAAGGTAAAATTTGATACCAATACAGGCAAACTTTTTCAGTTTGTCCATAAAATGTACAATAGTGGAGCCTTTTTACAACAAATATTCTTAAAAAAGCACAAAAGTGAATCAAGAAGATATTGACACATTGCTTCACTCACACTGTGCTTCACTGTCCCTATGCTTCTTTCAAGTTTATATTCTTAAAAAAGCCTATTTTTTTTCTATCCATTTCATATTTATGGAG
Source organism: Mantis religiosa (assembly GCA_030765055.1). Taxonomy (NCBI): domain Eukaryota; kingdom Metazoa; phylum Arthropoda; class Insecta; order Mantodea; family Mantidae; genus Mantis; species Mantis religiosa. Next base: position 213,772,054 of record CM060948.1, read on the forward strand.
GTAAACATTTGTGGAAATACTTTTATTACATATTTCCTTCAAGATACAATGGAAGTAGAGAAATATAGTAGCCTCAAGTGATCTCAAATCTTTTAAGAGCAACTTGCTTTTTGAGGTTTTAAATGACCAAGAGAGGGAAAGAAACAAAAAGACTTCCCACCTATAATTGACATAAATTGTATGCTTTAATGAGATTATACATTTTTATGTGGTAAGATTTTGTCTATGTCTTACACTTTACCAGGTATTCAAAAGTCAGCCAGAATAAAAACGGCTTCAGAGGCTCTTCCAATAAAATTCAAGATATACCTCTAATTTGCCATGAAAATATCCTAAGCATATGGTTCTTTTAATAAAAAATCATTAGCCATATTTGAGAAAACTGTAAAGAAGTTTTCTGAAAACTGTTGTGTTACATTCTTGGAAGATAAACTTCAATATCAAGTTTGGCATTTAATCAACTTTTCATTTTTGAGCTATGCCTTTTCACAGACACACATACTCATACACAGACTTTCTAAAAATACCTTTTTTGGATTCAGGGAGTCTCAAAGTATCTGTTTATGGTGACAACTGGCATTGAAATTTTGGATAGAATAAAATACTTCCTCTACTTACTATAAGTACATAGTAGAGAAAGTAAAAATATTATTAGCGAAAGAGGTAAAGAGAATAAAAAACAGGAGTTTTTAAGGAAAACACACAAAGAAAGGTGAAAAAAGAAATTGCCAGGAAAGTAAGAAATATAACAAAAGTAGAAAGAAGAAGAGAAGAGGGGAAGGAAACAATATCAAAGATCACGATTGAATGAGACCTACCCAGTAATGCTAAAAGGTCTCTGCACCATGCAAGCTAAGGTAGTACACAAACCAGACAATTTGTAGATTGCTTAAGCTAGGTATACAGAAACAAATTTTGTATAAGGATCTATGTATCTGAGATATGCAAATAAATTCAATTCACAGTGGCTGCATTATGTATTAATGTTGTATGTCCAAATGTAGGTGTGTGTGCCCACCAAATGTGACAGGATTACACTGCTCCAATCCTCTCTACTCTACACCAATAACCTCCAGTGTGTACAACGTGACTTGGGAAGAAGTTGTGGGTATCATAGGAGCCATAATATTCATCTTCCTATTGGTATTCCTCTTTGTGATGTATCGACGCTTCCGTGTGAAGCGCTCTCGTGAACGAGCCAACAATATCAACAATGAGACTCGGAAAGACATCGTCCTCAACTCAGCTCGGCCTAACGACAATGATTTCAAGCGAGGTTCCAAGCTGAGCAATTTAGAAGTTAGCCAGGTAAAATTAGTTAGCTTGTTTGTGTTTGTTTTGGGCAAAAGTAATGATTTTAACTTACTTTAATGATTTAAAATAGAGGCATGTTTAAACACACATTTAACACAGGAATGAGTGATTGTAAGCAAAAATTAGTCTGACCATATAGGTGCTGTAGTGTTTAAGCATGTAAGAGTTATAGGATTTCATTTTCTTAATGACTTGCATGTGTGTAATAATTAATGATGTCTTACTTATTCTCAGCACTAGTATGTTTTGCCACTGCAATTATAGTATTGTTATTTTATATTTATTTGTATTGCAGCATAAATTTATATTTACTATATTGTTTTTATATTTCAGGAATGACCTGTTTTTATAAATGTTATTTCCGAAAGTGATTCTTCGTTACTTTTATTACATTTAATTTATTATTTAGTATTTGTGTTTGCCTTATGTAGTTTAACAGTTATCTGTTGCAATTATTCTGCTATATGCAATTGTAATACAAAGTTCAATATTGCCTATTTGCATTTAACTTCATGTTACATACATTTAAAGGAACTGTCATGGATAATTTATCAATGTAAAAATTATGTTGGGCAGTTTCTTATTTCTTGTTTGTTTATTTAAGTTTAAGCAGATGATGATGGTAATGATAATGATAATACCGATAAAAGTTGATATACCTACTAGTTATTACCAGAGCTGGGAAGTTTGTACTGTTCCCTATGCAGGTTGCGACCGACCCTCTCCTGGCATCCAAACAAGTCATAGATACAAACACACGCTGAAGGGGCATTGAAATCGGTTGCCCAGAGAACAAAAATGACATATGAGACATTTTTAAATGCACACCTTTTTAGATCATTAAGTACAGCATACACATTCTTAAATAGTACATACGGGTTTGTTACTGGCTGATTTCGTTATTTAAATGGGCACATTGTAGCAACACCCAAATAATTATAATGTGAATTGTAACAGCTGGTTATCCTCTTAACAGTTATTGAGTTTGGATGATATTCACTGCAGGCACATTGGTATCAGACATTTGAAACTGATTTCCTCAACATTTCCTGATTGAATGTAAAATAATATCCAAATAATAAAATTAATTTCTTAAATATCTGAAGACACTTACTAGACAAAATACCAAAGCAGGAATTTTACTACATATTTACTCATCTGTGGCCGTATTACTAAAAACAATAATGTACCTCTGAAGCCTTTCAAATGATTCTTTTAGTACATTTAGAACATGATGTGACATGCAAATAAATAATTATGTAATTTTGTAATTATATGAAAACTGTACTATATGGGAGCAAATACAGTAATATAGAATTATGTATATACTTCTGTGATACATGTAAGGTGGATTTAGGAAACTCTTTATCTTAAACATTTCTGAAGTTCAAGTTTATTACAGTATTACTAATATGTGCAATACTTATTTACTCATGACCATAATGATATGAGCTACTCTGTTATTACTGCAGGAAAAACATGAAAATGCCCTCCCATATTTCTCACCAAGGCGGCCCGGGTTCGATCCCAGGTGACCGCAAAGTGAGATTTGTGGTGGACAACACGGCGCTGGGGCGGGTTTTCTCCGGGATCTCCGGTTTCCCCCGCCATCTCATTCCACCGGTTCTCCATCTTCATCTCATGTATCATCAGTGTCATCGCCTGCGGTGCCGTATGTAGTAAAAGCGGGCGTTAAACACTACACACACATCCCTCCCATATTCAACAGCCAGAACATATCTATCATATTTAAAGATGTATAAGAGTCTCATGCAATAAAATTTAAAAAGGTTTATAAATCACTATTTTGATAATTAATTTTACCTGAATTAATCAAGAATATATACTACTGTTATGTGACACTGAAGGGTGTAATGTGAGCATACTATGTGTGTTTCGTTGTTTACAGTATGACATAAGTTTTTTCCAAATCATATAAAGTTTACCACAGTAAAGAAAGTCTCCAGGAAATGAGATGCAGGGGGGGTTGGAGAAGGTTCCTACACCCTCCTATGACAGGCTTATAACACTTCATGTCAGTTCAGTTCCAGACCATTCAAAAACATTTTAATGGCTTCTACTTTTGCTAATAAATCTGCTTGATTTTAGTGTACTGAGTGAGTAGGAGGCATGTGTTTTTAACGGTGCTGCTGTTTGTGTAGCATGCATTCTCTGTCACATATTCGCTGTCCTTGTCCCACTGTGTAAGGGAGGCACATTCCTCTCAGGGACTTATTTTGTATTGGTGGACAGTATGTATTGCCTCATACAGTCTTCATCATGATTGCAGTTGTAACTGACATGTAGTTACCAGTTATAGGTTATAGCAAACACTGAGTGGGGTTTGCATGAAGATTCTGTCATAGTATTAGCAATATTTCAGTGCACAAGGAAATTGTTACTACATTAATACCTGGATCATCTATCACTCAATTAACTGTATGCCTCATTCTTTGTCATCGTTTCCTCCCCTTTTTCTAAAGTTATATATTGTTTATTTTATGTTTGGGAATGAAAATGATCTTACATGTTAAAATTTAACTTGTTTCGGAAATGAATATATATTACGAGGGGCACTATTTATATTTTGAGCCTAATAATTAAAACAACGTTATTTCTGATTGAAAACTACTTTATTGTTTTTCAAAATATTCTCCTTTATGATCAATACACTTTTACATCCGTTTGAACCATTTGTCAAAGCATTTATTCCAGTCGTCTTGAGACACCTTCAAAACATGGTGTTTTAAGGCATTAACGGCTTCTTCTGCCAACGAAAATCATTGTCCATGCAATTTACTTTTTATGTTTGGGAACAAAAAGAAGTTATTAGGTGCCAAATTAGGACTGTATGGCAGATGACTCATCAGTTTGATTTTTTAGCCTTCAAATACTCTGTTGTTAGACAAGATGTGTGTGCACTTACATTGTCTTGATGAGCGATCCTAAGGTTCTTGTTGGTTTTCCTTACTTCACTGAAGACTTCTGGCAAACAAATGGTTCTGTACCATTTGGCATTGACCGTTTTACATTCCTATAAAGGCACTGTTGTCACTGGCCAGTTTTGCTGGAAAAGCAAGTGACCATTTGCTTTATCTTGAAATACCCATACAGTCAACTGCTGTTTACGTTCCAGTTTATATGCATAGGTCCATGATATGTCACCTGTTACAATCTTATATATGTCTTTTGAGGTACTGCCATTGTATTTCTTGAGCATTTTTGTACGCCAGTTGACACGAGCATCTTTTTGAGATTGCATCAAATTATGTGAGATCCAACAAGAGCAAACCATTTTCATGGCTAAATAATCATGCAGTATTTTATATATAATGGTGGAACTAATGCCCAGGGTTATCTGAATCTCACACAATATGTCACATGATGAACCTGCATTATTAGTTTTTGTACAGTATCAATGTTTTCTGGCATAACTGATTTTGGAAGATCTTCATGTACTTCATCACTGAGCAAACGGTGGCCACGATTAAGTTTGTTACACCAGTGTTTCACAGTGGCAAAGGATGGAGCTTCAACGCCAAATGTGGAAGTTAGTTATTCAGTGCACTCTCGTCTTGATAATCCACTTTGAAAGTCATAATAAATCATTGCGCAAACATTTTCACGAGTTAATTTCATGTTTTTGTTGAGACACAATTTTCAAGTTAATGTAAACCAAAAAAAATGAAGCTCTATTGACAAAATTTCTGAAGTAGACTATGGTCAACAATGTCAAACTTTCCATTGGAAACATCAGATGGCACATACAACATTCAGGGTTGCAAGACTCAAAATATAAATAGTGCCACTCGTATAGATGGCAGCAAAAACATGCATACGTCACAGCTCAACTTGAGCTGTAATTAGAGGTTAAACCTAGTAATTTTAATTTCAAATCACATGGTGGTCATGCAATCAGAGTAGTGATCATAATGCAATAATTTCACCCAGTAATATGTCTCAAAATAGACAAAAAATTAATGTGAGTGAGTAGGTGCACATCTTGTATTGAATTTAGGCTGCACCGTGGCTTAGTGATTAGACCGCTTGGCTCTCACCAAGGCAGCCCGGGTTCGATCCCAGGCGACCGCAAAGTGAGATTTGTGATGGACAACACAGTGCTGGGGCGGGTTTTCTCCGGGATCTCTGGTTTCCCCCGCCATCTCATTCCACCGGTGCTCCATCTTCATCTCATGTATCATCAGTGTCATCGCCTGTGGTGCCGTATGTAGTTAAAGCGGGCATTAAACACTCACTACACACATTTGTATTGATTTTATGGAACAAAAGTCTGTTACCTCTTGTTACTCAACCCTGCTTCACAAACAACAATCTCTTTATTGCTATTTTTCTAAATAATACAAAAAACGTAACCTAGATCATAGTTTTTTTGTGATTTATATTTAAATAGATTGAAATAATAATTTAATGTGTATTTAAATAAAATACTTCCCAATCATAAACCTAATAATTTAATCAAAATTTACCAATTACATCTGCTGCTTACCAGCTTAAGCCATGCAAATAATCTGATTTCACCTAGAATTTTATATGCATTAATTTGTAAACCTTCTGTACTTGTAAATACATTGTAAATACTTTTTATAACTGACGAAACCTATTGCTTCTTGTAAGCTTAATGGTGAATAAAGGATTATGCTTATATTAAGATAGATTATCCATCTTTATCAGTTAGCTGTCAACTTCACTGCCTTCATTGCAATTGTTAATGGGGCCCTACATTATGTTGAAACCTTTTGTATCAATGAACACTGTGTATTTTGAACAACAACATACTTAAAGAAATACTTGGTTATTATAGGCTGCTTCAGAATAACCCAAGAACTAGAATACATACTGATAACCATATTGATACAAAAGTGGAAAGTGAATTTTACACAATGGAACATCATTTGTTAACTGATTATTATATTTTTTTCATCTACATCAAGAAAGATGTTTCAGGATATTACAAATATGAAATTAAGATGATAAGTTCATACATTACACAAATACAACTATTTGCTACAAAAACTTCACTTATCCTAAGAAAATTATGTAAATTTTTCTTATTAATTGATGAGATCAATTTTGTAAATATTTGCCTACATCCACAGTCTTCAAACAACTTTGTCGTCAGTGATACTATCAGAGGTTACTATGTTTTTTCCAGTATTACCAAAATCTGAAAACGAAACAAACCTAAAAACAGAATCAACTGCTGGTATTTCAAAATTCATTACGCAATGTTTATTTTTTTAAATAAATATTTTTCCCCAAACCATTAAATCTATCGGATGATTTTTTTTTGTTTTAATAACTTCAGGATTTATTTCATGGTTAAATGACCAGAAGTGATCTGTTGTGGCTGATTGATCAGTTTGTTTATACTTTATGTTACGAAAATGTTCTTTTGTTCTGGTTTCCAAATTACATTTTGTCTTTCCAATATAAACCTGATCACAATCTAAACAATTGATAAATACCAGATTTTTTATTATTAGGAATTGTATCTCTTTTGGAAAACTGAAGTAAATTTTTAATACTATATTTTGAGGAATTAAAGTTATACCAAACTCTTTAAAAAAAATTTGAAAATGTTTATTAATCCAAGAATGGTAAGTAAAGTTTTTAAAATTATAATCGTCTTTTTTTTGTTTTAAGATTAGAAAGATCTTTAACAGTTTTTTGATATTTAAATTTTTCAATCTTTTCTTTTTTGTACAAAGTCTTTATTAAAACCATTAATTAAATCAGTATTAATAATATGTTTATATTCTTTATTAAATTCCTCTTTACTCAGGGGTATATTTATTAATCCATAAATCAAACTATTAAAAACAGCAAATTTATGTGAAAAAGGGTTAAAACTTTTATTTTTTATGGGAAAAAGGCTTAAACATTTTTATTTTTTCTACCCTTAAAAGAATAAAAGACGATTATAATTTTAAACAATTTACTTAATATCCTTGGATTAATAAACATTTTCAAAAAAAATTTAAAGCATGCTATAACTTTAGTTCCTCAAAATAAAAATTGTATTGGAAATTTACAACATTTCTCTAAAAATATAAAATACCTAATAATAAAATATCTGATATTTGTCAATTTAATTGTTTAGGTTATGATCAGGTTTATATTGGAAAGACAAAAATAATTTGGAAACCAGAACAAAAGAACATTTTCATAACATCAAGTATAAACAAACTGATCAATCAGCCACAGCAGATCATTTTTGGTCATTTAACCATGGAATAAATCCTGAAGTTAAGTTATTAAAACAAAAAAATGGTCCAATGGATTTAATGGTTTGGAAAAAAATATTTATTTTAAAAAATAAGTATCACATAATGAATTTTGAAATACCACCAGTTGATTCTGTTTTTAGGTTTGTTTCGTTTTCAGATTGTGGTAATACTGGAGAAAACATAGTAACACTGATGACGAGTTGTTTGATGACTGTGGATGTAGACAAATGTTTACGAAATCGATCTCATCAATTAATAAGAAAAATTTACATCATTTTCGTAAGATAAGTGAAGTTTTTGTTGCTATTAGTTGTATTTGTGTAATATTTATTGCTTCACAGTAGCTACCTTAATTTTTTACGTAATTAAGTTCATACATATTCATGAAAATGTGAATGCCTTCTTAATATTGATTAGTGATATACAGTTGAGCCTGATTTATACGTATATCAAGGGGAAGAGGAAAGATTACTTATAACTCAGAATTAGTTACAAATACGATTTTAATAAGACATTTTCTTTTAAGAAATGGCAGTGAGCCTGCTTGTGTAAAACTTAACAAACAACGAAGATATGTATTAGGCAAACATTATTTAGAAATTGGCCCCACTGTAAACTATTCAGTAAATTTGGCTTGTTTCACTTTTCTTACATTAAATGCATATAATTCATTTTGCAAAACATACTAATGAATTTAGAGCTTTATCATTACAACTTTTCGTACTGATTAATGCCTAAACAGCCTGTGTTCAAGAGGTTCCAAGTTCAAATCTGGATCAGGGTGAGTTATTTGGATAAGATTTTTTCTGAGGTTTGCCCTTCATCCTGAAAGTTGAATGTTGGATAACCCTAAGCTCTATGAACCCTAAGCCTATTTGATCATTTCACCCATTTCATTCATTGTACAATGATTTAATATTAGAGGATGTAAATTAAAATAAGTTCACAAAAACAAAAATGCATACACACATTTATGCACTTATTATTTCACCTATTTTAGGTATTTCAAGATTTGAATCATATCCCTGTTATTATCAATGTTGCTTGAAGCTGGTACCCTTTTTTTAATCACAACCATATTTTTGCCACACATCAACAGTAATCTCTTATTTTGTAGTTCCCCACACACATTTGGACTGTCATCAAAATACATAAAGGTATTGAAATCTTCACCCTCGCATAGAGCTATTTCAGTTATAGGAACAATTTCATCACTACCATTACTATCACCATCACCATCATCTGTGACAGCATCTGTCTTAAGATACCAGATTTAAAGAAACAGTATTTGATTATGGGAGATTGCACCTGATTTCAGGCAGCTGAAATAAATTTCATAGTTTGTAGTAAGTTAGTGGCAAGGTTTTAATTTCTTATATCAGTCATTGTTATTAAATGGCGAACCAGCATTTTTCTATAATAAACTTTGAAATTTACAATGATGCACAAGTCAAGTGGTCATAGATGACTGGTACAGTTGGGAAAGAAAAAACTCCACTCATTTTCCAAAATTGTTTGAAGTGATTGTGCTGCATATTGATCCATAAAAACTGGATATTCTGTTTCTTTTTCATTCAGATGTCCATTTCTTTAATCACTGTTCCATTAAAATCATATTCCATAGGTTTTGTTTCCTCACCCTTAAAACACCTCGGATTCCTAGATTTTGCTATCACAAAGGGGAGAAATGTTTTCCGTTTGCATTGGTAGCAAAAGGAATTGTTAGGCAAATTTTCTTTTCTTCCCTTCAGGTCTTGAATGTCCTGCTGGAAACAAGATTGTAGAATAGGCCAGTCTTATCATAGTTGTAGATGTTTTGAAGCTGATAATCACTTATGATTCATGGTAGAACCTCTTGCTTTTGGTGCTGCACCGTGATGCCATCTACAATGTTCAACTCGCTGCAGATTGTTTTCCTTGTGATTCCATGACAATCTACAATCTTTAAATCTTGCAAATGTCCTGATCAAGCCTTGAAGTCAACCGTGATATATTGGTGATTTTAGCATCTATCGCTTTTACTTCAAGCATGTTATCACTGATTGGCAGAGCTGCAGCCCATTTCTACTGGGACCATGTGAAAAGTGTCATTTCCTAATCAGCATATCTTCCTACTGGCTGAATGCTGCCTTTAGTTGATTTTTTATCCAATTTTAAAAACTCATCCAAAATAACATCTCTGTTACTGAAGACTACACAGAATGCGTATAAGCAATTCCTAAGTAGGAAGAAATTAAGATTTTGGTTTTTTGTCTGTTAAGTCTTTAATTACATAAACCTCATTTGTATTTCAGTGAAATTTAATATGGATAACTGCAAATTGCATATAAATGCATTACATATAAGTAAGGCTCGATTAGCATTAAATTTTTATTAAAATTTAAAGGGAGTCGATTAATGACACTAAACAACACTTACTTTTCAATTTTTCCGGAACATGTTTCAGAGACTTTGCCTCCATCCTCAATCGGCCATCAACTGGTTCTCATTGGTGAAGTTGACGATATTTTGTCATAGGTCTCTTCTGGTGGCGGTTCAAGGAACTTGCTGAACAAATCTTTCTGGGGGATGTAAAAATTGAATACTTTTTTCCTATTTTTTGAAATGAAGATTTGTTCCCATGTGGATAGTTCTTGTTTTCCTGATGTATGTTTTACTAGTTTTGGTTCTGGATTTATGTTGTGGGTTTTTTCCCAAAAATGCGTGGCAACTGCTGATTTTTCTAATTGTTTATATTTTATGTTTCTAAAGTGTTCCTTTGCTCTTGTTTCTAAATTTCTTTTGGTTTTTCCAATATAAATTTGACTACAGTCACTGCATTCAATTTGATATATACCAGATTTTTTGTTAGATGGAATGGCATCTTTGATGTCTGAGCAAATTAGGTTTTTTATAGAGAAATGGTTGACTGGTGCTAGTTGAATGTTTATTTTTTTGAAGACTTTTTTGAATTTATCAAAGGCCCATGGATGGTATGTGAATTTTTTTGAAAATCATAGTAGTTTCTGTAGCTGAGAGGGTTGTGGTTTCCTTTAATAGCTTCTTCTTTCTTGCTACATTCACTTTTTTGTCTACTAGTGATTTGGGAAAGTCATTTTTTGTGCTATTTCAATAATTTTGTTTTATTCTGTTTTGTATTCTTTTGCTGCAAGAGGGATGTTGACCAGTCTGTGTGCTAAACTATTGAAGATTGCCCGTTTGTGAGATCTTGGGTTGTAGCCATTAGCTTTTATGTAGTTGTCTGTCTGTGTTGGTTTTCTGTAAATGCCAAAGTTTAGTCTGTTTTTACTTCTCATTACTTTTAGATCCAAAAATGTTAAATACTCGTCGTTTTCTATTTCTACAGTGAATTTGATGCTTTTTTCTTGGATATTTAAAAGTTTTAGTGCATCACTGATGTGTTTTTTTGGTACTATTGCAAAGATGTCATCTACATGCCAGAGTTTGAACATCCAAGGGAAACCTTTGGTGATCCTTATTTCTAATGCACTCATGTACAGATCAGCCAGGAAGGGTGACAAGCGGTTGCCCATTGCTAAATCTGAAGTTTGGTGCAAATATTTTGTTTGAAACTGGAAGAAATTTTGTTCTATGCATAATTTGGTTAGTTCGATGTAATCTGAAATTTCCGGTGATGACATTCCAAGTGATTTGAGCCATTTTTCTATCAACGGTGGGAGTTGTTTTACTGGTATGCTGGGAAACAGTGATTTAACATCAAACAAGACTAGTGTGTCCTCTTCTTTTAGTTCAGTATCCTTAATGTGTTCTATAAGTGCATAGGTTTTTTGATGCTTAGGCTGTCGAATTTTGGAAATGAGTTGAATTTGTTTATTAGCCACTTTGCTAATAAACTTTAATAAATAATAGTGCTAATAAACACTATTAGTGCCACTTTGTACTATCCAAGAAAAAAGCATCAAGTTCACTGTCGAAATAGAAAAAGACGAGTATTTACCATTTTTTGATCTAAAAATAATGAGAAATAAAAACAGACTAAACTTTGGCATTTACAGAAAACCAACACAGACAGACAACTACATAAAAGCTAATGGCTACAACCCAAGATCCCACAAATAGGCAATCTTCAATAGTTTAGCACACAGACTGGTCAACATCCCTCTTACAGCAGAAGAATACAAAACAGAATACAACAAAATTATCGAAATAGCACAAAAAATGACTTTTCCAAATCATTAGTAGACAAAAAAGTTAAGAAGCTAATAAAGGAAACCACAACCCTCTCAGCTACAGAAACTAATATGATTTTCAAAAAATTCTCATACCATCCATGGGCTTTTGATAAATTCAAAAACTGCAGTGACTGTAGTCAAATTTATATTGGAAAAACCAAAAGAAATTTAGAAACAAGAGCAAAGGAACACTTTAGAAACATAAAATATAAACAATTAGAAAAATCAGGAGTTGCCATGCATTTATGGGAAGATAAACCATAACATAAATCCAGAACCAAAACTACTAAAACATACATCAGGAAAACAAGAACTATCCACATGGGAACAAATCTTCATTTCAAAAAATAGGAACAAATTATTCAATTTCGACATCCCCCAGAAAGATTTGTTCAGCAAGTTCCTTGAACCGCCACCAGAGGAGACCTATGACAAAATATCGTCAACTATACCAATGAGTACCAGTCGATGGCCGGTTGAGGATGGAGGCAAAGTCTCTGAAACATGTTCCGGAAAAATTGAAAAGTAAGTGTTGTGTAGTGTCATCAATCGACTCCCTTTAAATTTAATTTATTATAACAACACTGTTTTCAACACTTCCAAGAAAGGAATTGCTCTATTAGCATGTTTCTAAATTATATTTTTTCCTGAACCTGCAAATATTCACATATACATAAGAATTACATATAAGTGAGTGGTGCATAAAGCAGGTTCAACTGTATTAGTAGCTTGGATGATGAAATTCTAAATTACATTCTTTCCTGGACCTGCAAATATTTACATATACATAAGAATTACATATAAGTGAGTTGTGCATAAAGCAGGTTCAACTCTATTAGTAGCTTGGATGACGAAGTGTTGAGGAAAAATAAATTAGATAAAAAGGTTAAAATAGAGAATTAGTTAATTGATGGAAATTAATCATTTCTTCACACTAGCCGTATATAGGTTAAGATCTTTCATAGAGTCAACATGAAAAATTCAATGCCATGGCCGGGATTTGAACCACAGATCTCCTGGTTTCCATCCAGTTGCTCTAACCCATTGAGCTACCATGGTCAACTTACCGACACAACATTATACGAGTCAAATGGAGAATTTAATTTCGTGACGGCAAGTTGACCATGGTAGCTCAATGGGTTAGAGCGACTGGACGGAAACCGGGAGATCCATGGTTCAAATCGCGGCTATGGCATTGAATTTTTCATGTTATTATGTTAATGTATTTCACAACTTGTTATATTTGGAAAAGAGAGTTAATTGAAACCAAATATCTTTCTTTAGGTGGTGTTTAGAAATAAATAATATCAAGAATTACACATGTTATGAGAGATGGGACAGAAGCAGCGGAAAGATTTTGAAATAAAGGTTTTTAATTGCTGTAGATACTTATTCATAATAATAATTATTATTGTTTTAACCACCAACTCACTAGCTCACCCCTTGAAAATTTTGCTTACTTTCTAAAAGTAACATACATTATGTGAATGAAAATGTGTAGTGTTTAACGCCCGCTTTTACTACATACAGCACCGCAGGCGATGACACTGATGATACATGAGATGAAGATGGAGCACCGGTGGAATGAGATGGCGGGGGAAACCGGAGATCCCGGAGAAAACCCGCCCCAGCGCCATGTTGTCCACCACAAATCTCACTTTGCGGTCGCCTGGGATCGAACCCGGGCCGCCTTGGTGAGAGCCAAGCGGTCTAACCACTGAGCCATGGCGCGGCCCACATTATGTGAATGAATTTAAATGTACGATTACATAATTAAATTAATCATATCTGAAATAGTGCTTTAATTTTCTCAGTGCAGCCCTCCACAAAGCTTCAGGTGAATGCTAATTATGTGCTAATATAATTTAGAAGCAAGATATAACTTATTACTCTTCAGCTTAACTTTTATTGATTTGTATAGTAATAATAATTATAGCATTTATTACATCTGTTCTATAGTTTATTGCACTAATAATTGCATCGAATTTATTGATGTAGAAGATAAATTTTTAAGATAAATTAACTTTGTGTACTTCAAATTTTTTATATGTAATTTAAACCAGTTTTACTAAAGAAAAGTATTTTTCTTTGCTATATTATTAATTTTTGTTTCTGCTTTTTTCTTTGTTTTTATATGCAAACATCATCTTAATGTTTTGGCTACCAGCCACTTTTTATGTTTTTAACTTTGGGCCAGCTATTTGAACAATACCATTTTGTTTATACATAATTTATTCTTTGAAACACAGCCTTAGAAATCCTAGTGAAGAAAAGGAAGTGTGTATCTGCCATTAGTAATTTAAGATTAAGCTTTAGAACTGCTGTAACACATACTCTGAAATAGAAACAAACTAGAAGGATATTTTCTGCATTTACTTTTTGTACACGATCTTGATGAGTACATTAAAAAAGGGTGAACAGTTATTATGTAATCTAGTAATGACACTGCCATCTTACACCCATATGACTGCCAACCTTGCACGCATATGTGCAGAGATAAGTGATATCCAGCTGATGTAGGGAAGTGTTATGGTCAGCACCGTACTTCCCCCAGTCAGTTGGTATTCATGACCAACAAACTGCTATCTATTGTAGCTTTGCAAATGCATCACAATGCTAAGGACATTGGTCCAATACATGAGCCAAACAGTCTTCATCCCCAGGGTTGGGTTTGAGCCCATGCACATTCCATGGCAACAAACTAATCCACTATCCATAGTGCGGACATATATGAACAGGTCACCTAAAACTTGAGAAACAACTTTCACAGGCATGAAGGTAGGAAAGGACTCATGAAAGTGGACCATATATGACATTTTGAACTGAATTGAATTTTTCTATGAGTAAAGACTATGATATAATGAAGCACAAAATTAATATAATTTTGAGTCAAACTAGTACTCAATGCTTCATGTATTGCTGCTGTTTACCTAAAATGCGTTTCATTAGGACCTTCCTAACATTCTCAGCTAATGTCGACTATTGAATTTTGATTTGGCAAACTCCTTGATGGCAATAGGGGCATCTCTGTTGGCATCTTGATGAACTTGAAGTTTGGGTTCTCTTCAAAGGTGGTGTCAAAATTGAACAGTTTTCCTCCATATTTCTTTACTAATATCTTTTCCCATGTGGTTAATGCAGTTGGATACTGAACAACTTTTACATATGTAGTACATATGTATAGCATCACAGCGTTGGACACTGGTGATGCATGAAAGAAAATATTTGGGAAAGGAATTTTGGGAAGGAAGCATATGGGGCCTAAGTTTAGGGTACCTCCTTGGCAATTGCCAGTTTTGAAGGCTGAGGAAAATCTGGGAAAACCCTTGTCAGGGAGGATGGTTTTGGGAGGATTTAAACCATGGAGCTCCTGAATGCAAGCCTTATATGTTACTGTGAAGTCATCTTGCTTGGTGAATATACAATTGATGTTTATTCATTATAACTCAAGTGTCAACTTCACATTACAATTTCTCAGCATGTAATTGAGTTTTGAGATACAGCAAACACCATTTTTAATGTTAGAAAGATTAATACAAGATTTCCATTCATAAATAAATACATAAGTTTATGATGAAAGTCATATTTTCTTATTTTTTGGAATGGTCTATGAAATGTGCTTTAATGAGCACCTCCCCTACCTTCATCCTTATGAATGTTTGTTTTCAGTTCATGGTTTTGTTTCAGAGATACTTGTGTTGGATGTTTTAGATTATTCATCTGGTATATATAGTTAATAAAGTAAAACTTCTTTAAAGAAAAGTAACATTTATAATTTACAAGAACCTTTTGCTTGCCATTATTATTGTTTTAATGATGCAAATAAAGGATCTGGGAAATCATGTTATACCTATATAATTTTATACATGATGGTAACTAAGATTGTAAAATGTTGTAAAAAGAGCTCAGTAGTAGTTACAGTAGATGCTTTTGCTATGTAACGCTTCCTGAGCAGGCAGCAACACCAACAATTAGGTTTAAACGTGGGGAATCTAAAATACCCCTCACCCATAGCACAAATCTCACTTGAATGCCTTAACTCATGTACAGTACTGAATGTGTCAATATTTGATGCTCTACACTCTAAAATATGTTTTTATTTGCAGACTATTTCTAAAAACCAAGTGTTATTTCAGTGCAAAAACTGTAATATGTGATTTGGTTCTCTTAATCTTGAACTGTAAAACTGTTTCTGTGAAAAGAATGTACTGTCTTGGAACATGCACTTTAAAGTTACAATAGACATTAATAGAACAATATATTTTTTATTTCTAGAGCTTCTCTCTGCTGTACTCTCACTAATACAGTATACTTGTTGAAAATTATTTGTCAGAGGTGCACCGTGATTCAAAATTGCTATAGTGAATTGCAGCATTATAGCAGTATTTAAGGCCCATTGGAATATTTCTATGCTTTTTTTTCTAATAGAGAGCTTATTATTTTATTTTTCTTGCATGTCTTGTTTTAATTATAATTATTACTTTAAAATTTTATTCATTTTTTTTAAATTTATTTTGCTCTTTGTCTTGTACTTCTTTTCTTCTTTTTTGGTTTTCTCTGAGTGTTGTTTTTATCTGTTTTTGTTTGCAGGTTGTACCCCCCCAGTGTCCACCCCGCCCTGCATCCTACACCCCTAGCTCCAACAATGAACCTGCTCCTTACAGCCATTCAGCTGCTGCTGCAGTTCTCAACAATTTAGATACACTGCGTAGCTATGGCTCGGCAGGAGATGAGCTAGAAAATGTCCCTCCTGATTATCTCCGCAATCTCAATCGCAGTCCTCCAGCAGTGCCTCCTACTCCCTCCTCCATGCCAGCCCCTCCTGTTTCGGCCACAAGTGACTCGGAGAGCATACACAAGCCTTCCTGGGCTGACATCACAGACCTCAATCACATGGGTACCTATTCTGACTCCAATAAAATAAAGAATGGTAAGTATTGTAATATGTTCTTATGCTTGAGCTTTTTAATTTTATCTATAGTTTTGACAGGAGTTGTGTTAACCTTAGGACACTTAAGTTATATATCATTTCTTTAATTATCGCTTTTTAAGAAATGCTTGTTGTCTTTCTACACCCATCAATTTTCTCATTTTTGTCTGCTTTTGTATGGGTTTGCTTAGGTTCTGAATGTAAATGGCATTCTGTATCCCCTATTTTTAGTTCTGTTTGTGACTTAAACTCTCGTATATTGTGCCTTATTCTCTCCTATTTATGATACATAGTGATCTATAATGAACTTGCTGCAATTTTCTCTAAATTAAACATTTATATTAGTAAGTAAAAAAAGAGCAATTGTACAGGATCAATTTTGCCAAGCATCCAGAGAATATCATAGGCTGCTTACCAGTAGACAAGCATACTGTAGTCTGTTTGCCAAATTTGACTAGCTTTGGACAGTGGGCTGGTCAACATGGTACAGTATCTGAAAGGTACAGTATTAATCTCTTGTAGAAGATGTGGGAAGTGTTATCTTTGTCTTGTATGCACTACTGACATTGTGCATAACATTTTTATTGGCTTATTGCAAATATTTTTTCTTTCCCTCCAGAAATTAGCTACATTTCTGGCAAATGTTTAGTTTCAGTTCTTCGTCAGTGTGCAGGTTTGAACCGTATGCTAGGTCTTTTAATGTTCTCCACAGATAAAAGTCATAAGGGGGAGTTCAGGAGTATAAGCAGCCCATGTTATCTGTATTAACTCTATTGTCAAAAGCTTAAAATAAAACTGCTTATTTCATATGCTATCAGAGCCGTTGTGGGCCATGAAATTTCATTCATTGCTGAAAATATACTGCACCAAATGTCATTTGTGCATAAAAGCCTAGGGATAATACTTCTATCATCTTTTGTAAGAGGTACGCACTATACATACATTCCATGATAGTTTCTGTTTTGGTTGGTCTACCCATCCAAAGCCAGTCATTGGCTGCTGGGTAACAACCTGTTAAACACCCTAGAGGTCCATATCAAAGCATCTGGTGCACTATCCTAAGTTCTGCGCTAGGAATCAATATGAGAATTCTGCACCACGTACAGTCATGCTTGCTATCTCAGTTCAGTTCATCCATGCTCAATTATTTAATTAGCAATCCTGAAGTGCAGTTAATATAGGGTTGTTATGTTTTAGAAGTGAAAATTCAGAACTGTTCTATATTTTTAAGGTATTTTTAAAATTTTAATAAAAAGCCAGAAATAAAGTGGTAAAAAATGTTGATTAATTTTTAGAACTGGATACTATAGATGTTAAAAATAGCCGAGGTAATTGTCTCCTAACAGAATTTCTGTACACTTGTGGTTTAACACTTCAAGCTGGTAGAACGTTAGGTTTATATGTACTTACAATTGTTATACAAAATAAAAGGTAAAAATTTGATGTATAATTGCATAACCTCTATCCATTATAAATCCATAGACAAAGTTTAGCATTCATAAAAAATGGCTTGCCTATTCATGTTGCATTATTTAAGATACATTTTTGTCTAGAAATGTTTTCAAATTAAGCAAAAGTTATACGTTAGTATACGTAGCATATGGAAACATAATTCTAATGTATTAGAACCGTGGAGGAATAAGCTCAGCAATTGACCTTTTACAGTTTTTTTTTTTTTTTTTTTTAATTAATGGATTATTATTTTAGCCTCTATAACAATACATTTCACACAAAAACAAATTTTGATCACAACAATACTTACTATTAGCTACACTCCCTATTTATCTGGCAAATTATATACACTTGAGTTGCTTCTGGCATAAATATATCCAAAGTTGTTGTAGCTGATATATTGCAGTGTGATTCACTGGACATCAAATTTCAGCTTGTAGTGACTATGCCAAATAATTTTGATTGAAAATTCATAACATTAAAACTTTGATATTTTTCTTTTGTAGGTATTGAAAAGTATAATCTTAACCTCTTAGGTGGGTAATTTTTTTGCTTGTGAATGTAACCCCTCCTGGGTACTTTTGGTCTGTCTGTTATTTCTGGTAGCCACATAGATGATATTTGAAGCAACTTATTGGCATTTTCTTTAACTACTGATGGGGGGGGGGGGGGGGGAGCTTAAGTTTATATTAAAATAGAGCTGTTACATATCCTGTATACTTTCACTGTATGAAAAATTAAGCTTACAGTTGGAGACTTTTGCCAGTATTAAACGGTTTGAAACTTGGTTCTATGCAAAATACTTTTTCACAATCAGGGCATCAGTATAGGTTTCCTTCCTTTTTCCTTTACTCCAGAAAACTGCTCATTTTCTTGTAAGCTTCTGCTTTGATGCCCCAGCACATTTTCTAGAAGTTTGGATAGTTTTGGAATTTCAAAGGGCAGCCTCTTATGTCAGGCTCTGTAACTTTACCAGATGGCGATAATGCCTCTCCTATGTTCAAGATGAACTGCATTTAAATGATCCGCCACCTTTCTTCTTATAAATAAGATTATTCATTAACCCATATCCAGGAGATACTAGAACATCTTATAATATTTTTTTAATGCTTGTGTATCAATTTGTAATTCTGGAGTTTACCATTTTGTCAACACCACCCATGTTTTTATTGTAGTCCAATATTACAGTAGGCTTATGGACTAATCCTTTTGCTGTCTGCATGTCTGTCATTGCATTATTATGAATTGTACTGACTAGAACTACAATCCTCTTACCTTTCCATTTCATTAGCATTTGATTTTTGCAGAATGCTACAGCCATTTCCCCCTGCCTGCCTCGGTAGCGTGGTGGTAGTGTCTGCCTCACGTTCAAGAGGTCCCGAGTTCGAATCTCGGTCAGGGTGAGTTACCTGTATAAGGTTTTTCCGGGGTTTTCCCTTATCCTAAAAGACGAATGTCGGGTAACACTAAGCTCTATGCCCCCAGGGGCCTACTGCAGTAGGTACGGGAATTGGCGATCCCGGGGTCCCGAGCCAATAGTCTCCCTCGTGTGGGCTCCTCCTCTTGGTTGAGGAGACAGTCAACATGCCCACCCACGTGTAGGCCGTGCGTGGAGACCCGTGTCGGTGGAAAGGTTTGTCCTGGTGGTTGAGGGATGCGTATCTGAGCTCGTTCCAGTGTTTTTCTGAATTCGGGGAGGGTGCACATTTCTAATACACTACTTTGGTTTAAGCTTCGCCTAAACGGGAGGTTAGGGACTAACCCACCCCTAATCAATCGGCCAGGACTAGGTAATGTACTGAACTTCAGGGTGAGTGGGACGGCAAGCCTGCTATATCCCGTGTGTAGCCCTGTCATTCCAGTGGGATGACCCCTTGTTGGACTCCGTGGTAGGTGGGGAGCACTGCAGGATGAAATTTATTGCTGCTTTTAATGGCTACACCCACAACTAAATATACTAAAAATGGAAAGACTAATGTAAAGGAAGTAGTTGAGTCCGTTGGTCCTCGCTACTTAGTGATCAGAAGAACTGAAGAAGGCCAAAAGTTCTGTACAGTAAACCCCTTTCTTATCCAAAAGGGTTTGGATAGAGTCGCTGGTCCTGTCAAAATGTGCACAAGATCGTGCAACAGCACGCTCCTGGTGGAAGCGCATTCCGTCTCCCAGGCCGCTGCTATCTTAAAGGCTAACATGTTGGGCAGTTATCCCATGACCGTTACCGTTCATAAGACCCTGAACTCCTCACGTGGAGTGGTCACCAGCCATGCTCTGGACGGAATGTCCAACGAAGACATTCTGGAGAACCTTAAAGAACAAGGTGTTATCGCTGTCTACCGAGTTCAGCGCAGAGAGCGAGGGGAATTGGTGCCTACCCGTACCCTGTTCCTGACCTTCGATCAGGTTGATCTCCCGCAGAGAATAAGGGCAGGGTATGAGAGTATTGAAGTTAGGCCATATATACCAAACCCTTTACGGTGTTATAAGTGTCAGCGGTTTGGTCACACGAGCAAACTCTGTAATGGTATGCCAATATGTGTGAACTGTAGCGTATCAGTGCACGATGGAGCATGCTCTGCACCTCTAAAATGTGTCAATTGTGGAGGGGAACACCCCTCCAGTTCCAGAGATTGTCCACGCTTTGCGGAAGAAAAGGCCATTCAGGAGATCTGGGTTAAGAAGAAGGTATCTTTCTCTGATGCCCGGAAACTGCTTCGCACTCGCCACCCCTCTGCCTTTAGGTCTGGTACGTACAGCTCTGTCGTATCTAAACCGGTACCGAGAAGGGAAATCGCAACCCAGACCAGCGATTCCAGTGCACCTACTATCTCTGACAATCTCCTTGTGCCAACACAAGTACGGAAGCCAGCAAAACCAACACCAACGACGGCATCTCCATCACCCAAAAGGAAGACGGAATCCAACACCTCGTCACTGCCACCTGCAACACCATCCACTTCAACCGGCAAGCCTGGCAAGCTCATCATATACAGTGCACCACCCAAAACCTTCAAGACCACATACCAGAAGTCTGATTTTCTCAAGGACACTAGCCATACCACCAGTCAGAAGACAAATCCTCGGGCATCCCGAAGTTCCTCCTCTGAGGTTTCTTCTGGCGAGAACTCTGATCGACGACTGTCATCCTTGTCGATCTCCGTGTCCAACTGGTTTGGGGTGCTTGAACCGAAGTTTTCAATCGGGAAAGGTGCCTCATCTGTAGAAGAAATGGAGCAGGAAGATCTGGACCATACTGCGAGGACGTCTATTAAGAAACGACAGGAAAAACCTGCTGAAAGTGCTAGCCCTGCCCCAAAGAAAAGGAACAAATTGGTTCGACCACCACTGGGCAGGTAGCTCTAGTCATGGCAAGTTTTTATTGAAAGTAGTATTTTTTATGCCTTTTGGTATTTTATGGGAAATTATAGCTTTTTATTGGTTTTCTTTTTACCCATTTGGGCTTATTTATTTTATTTTGTTTTGATATGTTTTTTAAATTTTGACTAATTTATATCTGGCTATTGCCATGAATTAGTTTCTGCAAGGGCGCTGATGACCAAGGAGTTGAGCACCCTTATATCCAAATCATCATCATCATCATCATCATCATCATCATCATCATCATCATCATCATCATCATCATCATCACTAAGCTCTATGGACCCTGGGCTCATTTGAGCATCATTTCACCCATTCCAATTAATCGTCTGATATGACTTAACGTTGGAGGACGTAAAATTACAACAACAACAACAACAACAACAACAACAACAAAAACATTTTTCCCTTCTTTATTTTAGACACTTACTGGGAACTCTTTTCTGTTTATTTATGTTTTGGAATTTAAACAGTTTTCAACAATTGGTTGGATTTTATACAGTTTTTTGTTGTCTTCCTCTGGATTGAATTTTGTACAATCAGAGAAATTAAAGAATTTTAATAACAGGTGAAACCTTTTCTCAACATTACTTTGTAGAAATAAAGGTTTGCATTTGTCTTTCTTTTTGAAAAATATAAACTGCTCACAACGACTTGAAATATCTGAAGGCCCACCAGCGCTTTTATTCTGATGGATTGGTATACACCCAACTCTTCACATCTTCAAATTAGGATGCAATGCAATAAATTGTGATGCATACTGGTTGATCTGATCTTCAGTTAGCTCCTGTGTATTGTTCTCAAATAGAAGTACTATGTTGAACTTATAATGTCATCTAAATATACATTTAGTTCACTAGTATTAAGAAATGTAAATTTCAGATGGCACAAGCCCTGTGGAATAAAAATATTCAGATGATTTTTCTACAAATTCAGAAGAGTCCAAATCATTCTTGGTGCGACTGAAGACGAATCGGGGGAAATGGCTCAAATACATCACTATCATCATCTAAATCATCTTGTAAATAATGCTCCATTTCTTCCTCTGTGAGATAATCACTCTTATGCTTCTGATTAAGACCAGCCCTTCTTAGTGCCGGCATGCGATAAGATTGCCATCACTTCTGAATTATACTTTTGAGTGCATGCAAGTCATATAACTTGCATTCTTGAAATTTTTTCATCATAATCAGGAATATTTCTTTGGGTTATGGATTTATGCAAATAATTTTTTGTCTTTAGGCATTTTGTGCAGAAATTGCAAAACAGTCAGATGCTGCTTTTGCATAAAGTTTCTCAATGCAACTCTAAGAAAACTGAGAATAACAGCAATTGATTGCCTTGATGCCAGGATAATAACCAGAGATCTTTAGGACATATTCTTAAGTATGCCAGCATTGTTGAGAAAAGGCACTGAATGAACACTTTGACTTTTGCATGAAAATAGCATTCTAAAATTATGTTCATCACTTTAAAGAGAGATTGTGATAAGAAAGTCTGGAATTGTCTCAATACATTACTGACTCTGGGACAGACATCATTGAAATGTGGGCCAAACAAGAGATTTCCAGGAGTGTACTGAAAACTTTGGGATGCCTTAAGCTAATAAAACTTTGCTTACTCCCGTAATAAAGGGTGAAAATGCATTTTTCATGACTGAAGAATTGGTTGTACAAATACCAAATCAGTTTCCTCAGTGCCCTATTAATAAATGTTGCCCAGCATTTAAACTTAAATTTTTTTTAAAGTTTCAAAAATGTTCATCTGGAATTTTTGCTACATTTAAAAGGTAGCTGTTTTTCTCATTTTTCAGTTTATGCAATGCTGTGATGATCCCTCAATAGGTTAAAAATATTCTGTGCATTTGCTTTTGAAGATCAAGTTAATAACCACTAATCTTATTTAGTTTTATGTATGCTTAGATAGCTGTTGAATTCCCCAATTGGACAGTTTCATCAGGTTACATTAATCTCTTGTCACTTGTGTTTAAATATCCATAAATTTGCCAGTAAAAAATATGCCCTAATAATTATATGCAATATAACCGTCCATTTAATCCTCATAGTGAACCTGTGTGAAAAATAAAAATATAGCTCTTAACAATAGAATATACTTAATACATAAACCGAGAGCTGTTTTTCTAATAGAGCTATGAGATGCAGTATTCTTATCCACTGTTGTTTTCCATTATAATTTAAAAAAGAGTTGAATGACAATAAAAACATGATAATAAATTAAAAAAAGTGATTTATTGCAAATTTACAACACTATGTATTAAGGGGTTAAACTGACCCAAAAGAAAAATCGTGAACATTCACTTCTGTTCAAGACAAATTTAAAATTTAATCTCTAATTGTATTCTTGTGTCATTGATGTCACTGTGCGCTGCTGTAACCTTGCATTTTCTAATGTGCACTTCACAACTTTTGAATGTTATCTTGCTGTCAGTTTTGGAAGACAGCAACTATATAGAAGAACATTTATTATATTTTACAAGGCTTTTTGGGCTTAAGACATTAGGAGTTGCAAAATAGTTTTATATGCTCTCTCTTACTAAGAAATAAAAACTGGAAAATGTGGAATTTATTTCATTTAATATAAAATATGGGGACAAATAAGATTTATAGATATTGGTAAAACTAAGTAAAACTATTCACAAGCTGCTTTTATAATTATAGGTCCCAATTTTGAATCTTATAGAAAGTCAAATTTCATGGCGAGGTTCTCATTCCTAGAGTTTTGCTTTACTCTAGAAAATGAATACTAGAAACCTGAGAGTACTTAATGCTTACTACATATTCACTTCATCAAGGTTACTTTAATAAAAATTCAAATTAGAAATAAATAACTAATAGTAGTTTTAGATGTATGTGATTGCAAATGCAATACTTCATGCAACAGGCTATAAAACAATGTACTTGAAATAAAAGCATAAAAAGCATTAGTTTGAAACATTTAAAGAAATGTATATGTTTATAACAAATATTTTAATGTATAGTTTAAAACACAAGCTGATATAAGAATTTATAATTTATAATTTTTTAAAAAGATATGCGAAGTTGGTCAGAAATTATTATATTTTATTGTAATGTTTGTATTGCTTCAGTTTTACATATTATTAACTGATAATATGTTTATAATTTTGAATAATCATCTTACAAAGAATGGTTCATTCATGATATTGATTTCACAGCTTCACTTGAACGTTTTTTCAATGAAAGTACTTAAAAAATAACTCACTCGCATAGTCCTAACTTTATCCAGAGGTTAAGTTTTGTAATTTTGCAAAACAATTTAGAATGAATGCTCCTTTTATGCAATTTGTTTAGTTACTTTTTTTAATTGATAAATATACAAAATATTTGATATATAGGTTATCATACTATTTTTACTTTCTTCTACCACTGGATACTACTACCCAAAAATTTACTATCAAGATCTCCTGAAAAAAGAAAGAGAACAGAGTAATTGTTTCTTGACAGTATCCCACTTAAAAATAATTATTTTCTTTTCTGATAATGACTTTAACAATTTGATTCGAGTATAATATAAAGTTAATTTGTCAAATTACAGCTTTTATGAATGAACGCAAAAAAAAAGTATCTATTTTCAGTACGTTTCTACTGAAATAATTACTGTGTTCAACTAACTTCATTGTAAGAACCACTCCATGGTAGAGAGAATAAAGTCTTGGAAACTTGCAATAATATAAACTTGTGTATGAAAACAATGACTTTATTACAGACCTGAAGCGACCTATGGTGCCAGATTTGTCTCGGGGAATAATCCTTCCTACCAGCAGATCTGGTCGCAGCTCACAGCAGGGAGGGGGAACTTCGATCACCTCCAACAGCTCATTGGATGATGATCCACGTCTTGTAGGAGGTTAGATGCATGAAAGCTCTTATTAGTGGCATGAATTATACTTTAATTTGGTGTTAAAGTTGATAACATTGAATTTGCATTGAATTACAGGTTTTGAAGTGAATTAATATCAAAGTATTTACTAACCTGTACATAATTATGTTTACCAAGTATATTCTATTTTTTTATTTTGGATTTCCTGCATCTGGAATTAAACCTTAAAGAAGTTGCATAGCATGTAAGAACTAGAAGTTTACCCTGTTTTATCAATATCACTGCAGAATTGCCTGGAATTGCATTATTCACAATTCATTTCTCTTTATATTGTTTGAAAATCATAAACAAATGTGCAAATGCAAAATGATATTCTGAAATAGAAATGAAGCATTATATGGATCTGGATGTTTCTGTATGTGGTTTGCATTTCAAAATTAATTTTCATGCTTTCTGATTTCTCTTTTTAGTTGTATATATAGAACCAAACAGAGAGAAAAAACAAATAATAATACTAGGAGAATGAATTGCATTTGTATATCCATGGACTATAAGAAATGCAAATAAAAGGTGGAACAGGCTATGAATTTTTAGTAGATATGCTACTTTCCAAATCTGCTTAAATGATAGACCATTATTTTGTTTAATTTTTAAAGAAACATGAAAGGAAAATTTGAACACTTATCCTTTATGCATGCAAAATTTTGATTCATTTAGCATAACTAGAACAAGAGAGAAAATGAACCCCCCCCCCCCCCCAAAAAAAAGAGAATAATGTAATAAAACAAGTGTATAAAAAGCAAAATCCTTATATAATAACCTTCAACTTTTTAGAAAGACAGTCAGATTGAAAAATTCAATGCTATAGCCAGGATTTGGACCATGGACTCCCAGTCTCTGTGCTGTTGCTCTTAACCATTGAGCTACTATGGCCAACAAACCAGCATGACATTAAATTCTCCAACTGACTTGTATTTTCCCGGTAAACCACTAGGGGCTCTCATATATAATGAGATACGCACCTTTTGTGGCAACTTACTATGCTGTAAGTACTTAAGTTCCAGGCTTCATAGTTACCACTATTAGGTAAACTGATGGAAATTAATCATTCTTCCACACTAGCCATGTGTAGCTGATTTGGAAAGCTTAACTTTAACTGAGTTAAAGATTTGTAGAAATGACTATTAGATATTTCCTTCTAGATACAATGGGAATAGTGGAATACAGTAGGCTTAAGCAGTAGTCAAGTTTTTTAAAAGCTGCTCATTGTGTGATGGCTTTTAATTCCATTCTTTGCATGACAAGAAGAGGGGAGGGGATAAAAGGACAACTTATCATATGAGGAAAGTGTAAATATTGGAAAATGCATACCAATAATATGGGATGTTTAGGGAATGGTTAGCTCCTTAAAAATTTTGACATGAACTGTGTACTTTAACAAGGTCTTCTTCTTTGTGTAGTAAGATTTTGTTAATCTCTGATAGTTTATCATATATGCAGAAGTCATTGAGGGTTAAGAGACTATTGGCATTTTAGTCAAATTTGTAAGAGCCATTTTTAAAAGAATTAATATGTTAGGAAAGTTGTCCATGTAAAGAAATTGAGATGCTAGCACAAAGAATTGGCAAATAAACTTCTTTCTTTGGAGCTGTTTACACCCCATATTTATATTCATATGCTCAGCAAGAAATGTATTATTTTACTTTGAGGTTGGGGGATTTTTTACTTTTCATTTTTTAGTATGCTATTCATGCGTACATATAGACCTTTTTCTAAAAATGTAATTTTTAATCAGGGGACCTTAAAATTCATATTTCCACTAAAATCTGTGTATCAAACTGTTGATAAGATGCAATGCTTTCTCTATTTACTAAGAGTAAGCAGTAGGAAAAGTACTAATAAAGGCCATCATTGTGAATTTTATAGATTATTGCTTTAAAAGAATTTAACACAGAGATTTATTCCATATCACTGATAGAACATGCTCTTAATGCATTTATTGCCCTCAGAACCCATTTTCTGTATTGCTCTGAAGAAATTAAATGCAGTGTCAACTCTAGGAACAATAATTCAAAGTGATTTTAAGAGATTTGCTTTAACTATACACATCTCTCATACATATAGTGATAGATAAATTTAAACTAAGGAAGGATAGAATTAGAGCGTTGAATATAAGAGAGATTTTGGGTCTGAATCTGGGTTGGTGGGTTTTCAAAGATGATAGCTGCCTGCATTATATCTAATAGTAGTAGAATTTCATTTTCAGTATTGACTGTATTTGTAAATGAAATGTGAGCAAGGATTTTGGCTTGAGTTGACTAATGCTTTTATTGTTAACATTTCCAAAATGCATTGCAAAGGGTTAAATAATGAAAGAAAAGACAGATCACTTTTGACTTTGTTTATATAGAGATTAATATTGATGTTAAGACAGCATATATATGAAAATACTTTTTTTTTGTTCATAATCACTTTTTAATATGGATTATGAAATGTTCCTTGGACCTACAGTTTATCTTTTTGTTCCCAAATGTATAATTTGAGCTTAGTATACAAATATAAATGGTGCAGGCATTCCTTAATGTTAATTAGATTAAGAGGAAACATGTTTATATGCATGTTACCGATTTTTTAATTTTTCAGTGAGACAAACTAATGGATTATATGCAGAGATGTTTTCATTTCTACAGTCAGACCGGAATATTATAGAAGAATACCTACACTTTGTGAGCATCTGTATTGAACAGTCTGTTTTTGTATTCAATGGAAAGTACATACAACAAAAATCAGAATTATCTGTGAGCAGCCTGTTATCTCCATTCCTTGCAGATCTTTTAATGAGTTTGTTAGAAAACCAAGTTACAGACACATTCCCCTAATATTCAATCTGTGGTAAAGATATGTAGATGACATCTGGACAACAGTAAACAAGAAACACATAGATCATGCATTGAGACTGCTTAACTTACGGTATCTCACAATACAGTTTTCTATTGAAAGAGAGAAGGATAATGAGATCCCTTTCCTAGACTTGAAAATAATCAGAAAAAAACAAAAAAAGAATTTGGCATATGTAGGAAAGAAACATACAGAAAATTTCATAAAATTAGATGATCACAACCCAAGACAACACCCTCAGTGGTTAGACCGCTTGGCTCTCACCAAGGCGACCGCAAAGTGAGATTTGCGGTGGACAACACAGCGCTGGGACGGGTTTTCTCCGGGACCTCCGGTTTCCCCCGCCATCTCATTCCACCAGTGCTCCATCTTCATCTCATGTACCGTATGTAGTAAAAGCGGGCGTTAAACACTACACATACATTCCAGACAACACCAAGCATGCCCTCATCAGTATTTACGAAGGTAATCCCAAAACTAAGGTCTCCAAAGTGCTGGGGGTTGCAGGTAAACTGTTTGCGTTAATATTGGCCATATTGCTTCTTTCCTTCCCTCCTCCACTCTCTACAGACATCACTACATATCCGCTGGGGCTCACAGTCTTGGCTTGGCACCCAGTTGTAATGGCGCTCCCATTAGCAACTACCGCCAGGTGCAAAGTTCGCGCAGTTGTTCAGTTTTTGAATGCAAAAGGGGTTAAACCAATTGAAATTCATCAACAGTTGGTGGAACTGTATGGAGAGTCTTGTATGGATGTGAAAAATGTCTGCAAGTGGTGCAGAGAGTTTGCAGATGGTCACACGAAAATTCATGACGAGGAAAGAATCGGGAGACCATTAATTCCTGACAAAACAATTGCAAAGGTTCAACAAATTGTGCTTCAAGAGTGGCACATTACTCTCGATGAGCTCTGCAGTGTTGTTCCTGAGATCTCTCAAAACACCATCCACAGGACTTTGACTGAAGAGTTTAAATTTCGGAAGGTGTGTGCCAGATGGATTCCAAGAATGCTGACATCGCAAAAGGCAACACACTGAACGTTCCCACCAATTTCTTCAACACAGTGCTGATGAAAAGGACAACGTTTTGGATTCAATAGTTCACAGGTGATGAAACTTGGGCTTTCCACTTCACACCCGAGACAAAACAACAATCTCTTGAGAGGTGGCATTCCGGTTCACCCAAGCCGCGAAAGTTCAAAAGAATATAGTCTACCATTAGGCAACTGTGTTTTGGGATCGAAAGGGGATATTGTTGTTTGACTTTATGGATCCTGGGACAACAGTCAATGCCAACAGGTATTGTCAGACATTAAGAAAACTCAGACGGACAATTCAAAACTGAAGAAAAAACCTTATCCTATATATGGCTAGTGTGAAGAAATAATTAATTTCCATCACTGAACTAAAATAATAAAGAGTTAAATGATGAAGCCTGGGACTCAAGTACTTACGATACTAAGTCGCCACAAACGGTGTATCTCAAATGCAAGAGCCCCTAGTGGTTTACCAGGGAAATATATGAGTCAAATGGAGAATTTAATGTCAGGACGGCATGTTGGCCATGGTAGCTCAATGGGTTAGAGCAGCTGGATGGAAACCAGGAGATCCGTGGTTCAAATCCCAGTCATGACATTGAATTTTTCATGTTGACTCTATAGGAAGGAATATACCTAAAAATACATCATATTGTTAACTTTGCAGAGCATAATAGCATTTTTGGAGATTTTGTTAGAAAGAAAATTTATAAATTTAAAAAGACAACAGAGACATAGACAACTGTAATTTCCCCAATCAGGCATAAACCTCATACAGGAAATTTACATACCACCTGGGGCTATACACCTTTTCCAAACAGTCTTCAAAAAATATAATATTGGTTTGGCACCACAGAACAAATTCACTATACAAAATGTTCTGAAATCACATAAAAAGACAAAAATTCAAATTCCTATGAGTAAGGACTATGATACAATGAAGCATAAAATTATATAAAAATTCAGGTGTTTACTGTATAAATTGCAAAGACTGTGATAACTTCTACATTTGAAGAACTACATGTAATGAACATTAGGCTTAAAGAACATTTTCGGAATATGAGAAACAGAGAAATAAATCTGCAATGGTGCACCATTTTTGAAAGAAAAACCATGATATAGAACAGGAAATTCATTAATTAAAAAGTGTTCAGGTTCATACATTTGATGAGAACTAGGGAGATACCTTGATACCAGGCAGTTTGCTAAATCAAAATCCACAGACAACATCAGCTGATGTTAGGAAGGTCTTAACAAAATGTATTCTAGATATATATTAGTAATAAATTGAGTATAAAGTATTAGTTTTACTCAAAATTATATTAATGTAACTGATTATTTAATATTTTTACCTAGTGCACAAAAAATTGTTAAATCCAAAATTTTTGAAGCTATCCCGAAACTTTCAAGCTAATAATTTATAAACTGTTGTCTGAGGAGCATTTGGAATATTGAAAAATGATGAGAAAATGGGGTTTAAGTTGTGTGGCACTCTACCTAAGCGATATACAGAGTTCCTATTGAATGGCAATTGTAGCTTTAAGGTTGCTTATTTAAAAAACTAATTTTGTAGAATGAAAATACAAGTTATAAGTAGGGCCTGGATTTGCAAGTAATAAATTCCCCCCTCCCCTTAATATTTGCGTACCTAAAAGAAATGTAATATCCTAATCTAGGTCCAAGAAACGTGTTTCCAATTTTTTTTTCACATAATACATATTTTGTAAAAAAGGATGTGTAAATAAATATTATTAACATCCTTCTCATAAATACATATTTTAGTACTTTTCATATGTAGTATAAATAAATATTTTCAAAAATTGCTCTACAAACACATATAGTTTAGCGTTTCCTCATTTTATTTACAACATAAAACTTTGTCGTTTAATTTAAGAGAGCCGTAAGAATTTATTAGTCATGCCACTTAATATCTGTTGGTTTCATTGCATGTAGAAGCCAAGGAAATACAGAACTCAGTATGTTTTGTATCCTGTTACAATTGGATCACACAAGAGCAGTTACACTCTTTAAATAGTATTGCAAATTAAAAATGCCAAAAGTGAAATTGAGTTTTCGTGAACTTTTGTATCATGTACTAGAGTTTAAAAACGCTTAACAGTGATAGGAAAATACTATTTTTCCAGCCTTGTATTATACAAAATTTGTTAGTGCAGATCAACATTCCCAGGTAATGCAATATTTGTCAGGTAGTAGTTGTGTCACATGCTTTGTTGAGGAAATTTCTTATAGGAAAATCAACACCATCTTCTTCTTGCATACCAAAACATTCAAAATTGTATTCAGATTTGTTTAAAGCATTTATTTCAGCTGACATTCCCCTTTATAAGCCGAACAGTTCTGAGCTCAGAAAGTTTCTTAACTAGGTTACAAATATAAATTCTCCTAATAATTTGACAGTACAGAAAAATTATCTTCAAAATTGCTGTATGGAAATATTGTCACACAAGGTCCATTTGTGAAAAGAAAAATTCTGGTTTGCCATTAATGAAACTATTGATGCCAGTGGTAGAAAAGTGGAAAATATAACTCTAGGTGATTAAAAAAAAAAATCTTGCTAGTCTATAATGAAGCTTTGGGAACCTTGTGGCCAAATGGCATAAAGAATGGCAATATATTACTTCTTATGGACTGTATAGCACATATGAAGAAACCTCCCCAAGGTCTATGTATAAATTTCCCAAATGTGATTCATATAACCTGTATCTTTCACACTTTGTAACCCTAATGTGAACAAGCTAGTCTCCAACTGGCAAAAAAATTCATAAAAGCTCCATCACACATTGATACTTCAGAAACATTAGTCCTGATCTTCCTCTTAGTGCTCCTACACCAGTGGTCACACATTTGGGTACCTGGCTTAAAGCTTGGTCTATTATGCAGATCATTGTGAGGCATTAATTGCATCAGTAGTAAATTAACTGATCAAAGATTATGTATGATTGGAGGAATTTAGTAACGGTGACGTCAAAATTAATTTAAAAAACTATTTGTACTCGGTTTTTGACACTTCATCACATACATTTTGAAGTGTAAGTGACTACAAATAGTTTTTTCAGTGAACCAAGATGTTTCTGCAATTGAGGTTATCCAGAATTTAATAAGTGAAGCTAGTTTGAAATATGACTTGGCCAAACTCTTATAATGGTTCAAATTTTGGAAGGTATACTCATAAGTATGCAGGGTTGACATCTTGTGATGTAGGACGTTCCTTTTCCCAATGTAACGCATTACTCATTGATAAAAGGCAAGGCTATGTGATGCACAATCTGGAGATAGCATTTGTTGTGCACTGTAACTCCAAAGAGATATTTAAATCTAATATTTTGTCACAAATTGGGCAATTCCAATGTTAACTCTTCTATAAACTAGATATTTTCTTATATTTTGTTCTAATTTCTTAACGAAAGTTTTTTCAGTTTTTAGGACATATTTTTATAATCATTACCATAAAAAATAAATATTTTACAGGTTTTTAGTGCACAAAAATCCAAGCCCTTGTTATAAGTATATGAATATGGAAAATCAAAAATAAAAACTGTTAACAATTTTTACAAAATTTCACCCATACTACTGTTTTATTGTAATTGAGGGTCCCTTTTGAAATGTTTTAGGCTACCATTGGGACTGCTCGGATTGGGTGAACCGCAGTCAGAACCCCCTCCCTAATATTACCGAGGTGCCAGGTAGTGAAGTTCCTGATTCATCAAGTTTCCATAGCAATGAGAGCAATGAGTCTAATACCCATCAAGGAAACATGACTCTACCACCAGGTATGTGTAAGCAGATCTCAAGAATAAGAGGAGCACGTTATTCAAATATCACATATTTATTTGCAGGATAAAGGATTTTATCAGAGAAATAGTTGCTTTAATTACATATTAAATAAACCATTAATACTTGTTTTATAAGGGAAAATACCTTGCATTTTTGTTTCATTATGTAGTCAAATTTAAGCTTTCTTAATAGTATAGCCAGAAACTGTTTACAATTTCAAACAAATGCACAATTAATTTGCAGTTGCGCATATATTTCTAATAGTGGTAAACAATATTTTATTTTACAAATTATTCTAATGAGGACTGTTCATTATACAGGATGTCCTGTTAAATTTCTAACAATAAGTATGTATATCTTGAGTTTAATTTGCAATATGATTTTAATTTCTATGGTTTAGAAA